>JAYECN010789124.1:0-44078 GCA_035222435.1 Microcambeva ribeirae | reverse complement strand
AAGGAAATTAAAACATTACACCTATGTGCGATTACACTGGGAAATAGAACTGCGTAGCAAACCCACCCTTTGAAGCTTTCTCTGCTTCAGCCCCACATTGCTCTTTTTTAATAAATTACATAAAAGCTTCTTGCTAGCCACCTTCTATTCAAGCGCACAAGCACTCAGCACCCCAGAACTTAGGCGAGCTAACAAAGAAGAGCATTTTTCAGAATTGCAGCTCTGGAGACGCCTTTTCTTGTAGTCTTTTTGATTTGAACAGTTCTCTACTTGTTCCTCTTTCGTATCAGCAGCATTTTGCGCTGCCACATGGCTGAAACGTGGAAACAAGTGAGGTTCTCCGAAGCACCTTGGATACTCATTCCTAATTTATTTTAAACCTCTCAAAGATCCCACGTTATCCATGTTTACTTGTTATTTCAGGTGATCAAATAACTGGTTTTAGGCTCCCTCTCCAAATTCTGTGACTTTTGAGCAGGCTGCAGAGAACGTGAAGCAGATGGGCACCCGACGCGGGGCTCAACCCCCCTCTTTGCCAAGGATAACCTGTGCCCTGCTCAGGAGCGATGAATCATTCATTAATCTGCGCAAAACAAGACCATCCCAGCACGAGGCCCCGGAAAACACCCACCACAGAGAGCCGTATCTGTGCCATTCGTCCAGGAATCGGCAGATCGGGGTCCAAATCCCTACGGGCAGGGCAGTTCCCTGCACGTGCCCTGCCAATTCCCTGCTATCAAAGACACATCGGACAGTGCAGAAAGAGAAACGCTGCAGAAGGGTGCGGAGGACACGTCACGCGGTGCCACGGGAGAGGTTAATTCCGTATCTCCTGCCTCGCACGCTGGGCATAACACCACAGACACGACTCCGAAGCACATTGACCTTGCATTTTCCAAGGAGGGGCAAAACACAGGGCTTAAACAAAGGTGCTGAGGGGGAATGACCGTAGAAACTATCTATAAAACAACAACATCCAAATGATAATCAAAAGATCCTGCTATTTCCTCTTAACAAATGTCTGAAGACAGAGAAACTTCGGAAGAAATTCAGAAGTTTAAAGTTAATGACAATGAATGGAAACCATTTGCATCATCTTGGACAGAGGATGCTTAAACATTCAGGACTGCCTGATCTCTTCTTGAGTTCTGCAACATAATAATTATTTATCCAAATTATATGGTGAGAGTTATAGATCTTGACATTGCCAAAATAAAATGACAAAGCAGATGCAGCAGCAAATAGAACCATATAAAAGTTAATATAATTAAGAAGAGGAGAGTGACCTTCACAGGCACTGAATGACCTTCCCATATTTGGTAATTCGGGTCTTTCAGGACTACAACCTTTAGCAAACTGTATTTATGTAATCTTAATTGCTGACAACATTTCACTTTTAAAAGTCAAACTCCAAGAGCTAATGATGGATGAAACAAGGTGATAGTCCATCATGACCAGTATTACAGCACTTGCTCTTGCGCAATAAAGTAATCATTTAAATAAGTGTATTAAAAAAATAAAAACAAACTTCTGAACAGAGCCTAGATTTTATGAATCTCATTATTTTAACCCAGAGGTATAATTTATGAAAGTCCTTGTACGTATTCATTTCATCTGTTTCTGAGGGTTTTGCACCCCTGTTCATCACTACAATATTCACGTAACATCACTATGAATTAGTCTGACAATAGAGAAGGCCTTAACAGACTTTCTGAATTCCCTTGGCCGTTGCTCATTTGTGAGTTTGACTTTCAGCATTTCTCACGGGACAAGCTGCATTTAGTTTGGATTTTTTAAGAGGAAAGGGAAAGACTTATATTGCAGAAGTTTCTTCCCAGACAGTGCCAGAGTACAGAGGTGTTACTGTGCAGGGGAGGTGGTTGCTCCCAAAGGGGTAATCGGGGTCTCCTAAAGATCCGTGCGACTCATCTGTCACTGCAGGGAACAGAAACCAAAAGGAAGGAGGGTTGGGCTGCTGGAAGGCAAAAATCCTTGTTCAGCCCTGCCTTTAGCCCTATTTTGCCCATCACTACCCCTTTCAAATAGGGACCTCCTTCAAATAGGGACCATCCCAGAAGTTTTGCGCCTTTGTCATGGGTCCCAACGAGAAATGTGTCCAAATGATACTGCGTTTGGGGCTTTCCTGCAGGTGAAACTTCCATCCAAATTAGAGAACCTGACACCCAAGAGTCCAGACAGCAAATTATATTGAGATATCAGTTCAACACCCCCCTAGTATTTCTTAGTAATGTGCCCAAAACACCTCCACAAACCACAAACCCAGGCACAAAACATCGCCAGCACCAAGGAGTCTAAGCAAGGAAAGGACCTCAGGTCTTTTTAAGGTTTTTAACCTTTGAGATGTCTGTGGGGTGTCCTGGGTTAACTATAACCACAGAGCAAAAGGAGGGAGAGTGGGATAAATTCCATTTCGGGGGCAGTACAGGATGCAACTATGACAGCCAAAGCAGAAAAGGGGAAGGGCTGTATTAAATGTACGTTGAAATGCCATTTCATAGAGGGAAATTTTCAAATCGTTTTCTATACCCAGGACTCAACAGATCCAGAGAAAGAAGCAGCATACAGTTAGAAACATTTTCCCGTTTTATATATATACATATATATATATACACACACACATACATATATATATAATATACACACACACACACACATACATACACAACGGGAAAATATATATATAAAATATATATATGCACACACACATACACACCTTACAGACAAATATTTTGGAAGAAAGATGATAGAATAACACCTCAGTTTCAGTAACAATAAACAAGAGATAGCCATTTATACCACTCTCCTTCCCTGAGAGAGGTGTTTGCCTGATTACTTTAAAATGGAGACGTAATACGTATGGAATAAGAATTTTCCCAGAGCGTATAATGAACCTGTTGATCTCGCTGTCACAGGAAATCTCGAGGTAAGTAGTCATTAGGCTCAGCAAAGATTTGACAGTAGAGTTTGATTAATGGTGGAAGCATAACCTCTCATAGCATGGCAAGAGCCCTCCCTGCTTTAATGAGGCTAGCGTATAAATAGTAATAGCATCAGGAGCAGGATTTCCCAGAAATAAGGGGCCTTACCTAATCATACCCTTCTAGGAGATCAGAACAGACCACCCATCTTCATGTGCTTGATAAATCAAAAAAAAGTTAATCTTCACAAGCTTGAAGATTTTTTTTCCCTTTGACATGCAGTCTGCACTCACTTTTTAAAGATCTACCTTGGATAAAGATCTCTAAATCACCAGATGACATCATAACCCCCAACTCATATAAATTCTGTCTTTTTATACATATGTATTATACATCTTATGTTATACACATAATTCTTTTTAAGCTAAGAAGCATTTTTTTATGCAATAGCTTCTGCAATTCATTCAAGACAGACTCGTCATGCTTCAAGGGCCTGGAATTAAGCTGTGTTTAGGTTTTACTAAAAGTTCCAATCTGGAGCAAAGCTCACTATTTTCAAGTTTGCTATATCCTGACAAAAGCTTGGAACACTTTTGCAGGGCTCTGATTTATGAGTGGCTTCTAGCATATGACTTATTAGGTAATTGTCAAATTTGCAGAAAAATGACAAAATGCTCACCCAAAAGTCCTTCAATTTGCCCAGGGAGAGCTGAAAAACCCATAAAAAAAAAAAAAATTAAAAAAAATCTGCTGAGTGAATCCCTATCAGAGACCCTTTACACCTTTTGGCACAGAGATCTACAAGATCATTAGAGAACAGAGATTGGATCTCCCAATGGGAAAAAATCAGAAAACCTGCACAAATAAGTTCTAGTAATGTGACTTATGGACTATTCCTCTTACCTCCAACCATGACTCCTCGTCTACCACCCCGCCACATGGGGCTGGATGGGCTGCAGAACCTCAGACCTGGACTCTGTGAGACCACCCACCGCACATGTGAATTCCAGAATTAAGAACTTACCGCAGTCCTAACAATTTCACCTGAGCCATTTTTATGACCTAGTTTCCTTAAAACATAATAGAAACATGAGTATTAAATAACAACAATAATAATAATAATCAATGCTTTCCAAGAAAGTCAAATAAAAAATATGTCAATTACTGTATATACTTGATAAAATAACTTTCCACTCAAATGTTGAAGAAATTTAATTAAATAAAAATTTTCATGCAGCATTTTGAGCATATGCAAAAACAAAGTGCATGTAGAATTTGGTACCTAGAAAACAAAACCTTTAAACTTGTAACAAAAAGTCCTTCTCCTTTGGGCAGCTGAGTACACCTGCTCTTTTGCAGTCAATCCTGAAGAAAAGCAGCACATACAGAAAAAAATGCTTTGCAATCTGTGCTGCAATTTGGAATATTCAGACCTTATCTGACAAGTTTTTGCTGGCCAGATGTTTCATCCCACTTCATGAAAATCATCCAGCTCGAGTGCCAACGTGATGAACTGCACAGCTTCAGATTAAACACCTTGACACGTCAGTGTTTTCACAGTACTGAGTGGGACAAGACCATTCAGCAGAAGTTCTTGCTTGAACTCTCTTTAAATAGTCATTACACTGAGCCACACTCAACTGTAAAAGTCTAGACCTGCCACAAACATTTGTGGATTACTCTTGGTAATCAATTAAATCCATTTAAAACAAACTAGTGGTCTAGGCATATCCTCAGAATTTAATATACATATTTCATAAATTTCATCAGGAGATTTCAAAAATACTATGAGGTACCCTTAATTGCTAGACAAGAGCTTTGGGTAAAGTCACTCTGTGGCTTTACTAAGAAAATTTTCAACCCTGGTATGCATTTTTTCTGCAGGTTTGATATTACATGTTACTTGTCACGGTAAGAGGTATACAGATAAACCACTGTAACAAGGTTCCTGATGGGCTTCATAGGCTGATCAACATGCCCGAGGGGAAGAAGCCTCCTGAGATAATTAAAACATGACAAGGGGAGTGAAGCACCTGAGTTCACCTCCACAACGCTCATTTCTCCTGTGATATTAGAAGTCTCTGAACTTAAAAATTGGAGAAGAGAGCCTGAGAGAGGTATCAAGAAATAACTTCTTCCACTCGCTCATCTTCCTTCTTCCTCTGCTGCTCTGCTCCCTCAACTTACAACCTGGTTTAGAACAGCTACACCTAAATAATCCCTTGCAGATGCTTCTCCAACAGGATTTTTAAAGGTCCCAATGTGGCCAAGGTGCAGCAGGGCCCAAATCCATCACCCCAGGCTGCAGAAGGGTAGCCTGGGTTTCACCACCTTTCTATGGCCAATGCTGCTCACTAGCACCGATGGAGCCAAAACCAGCTTCCCTCTTGCCCTTCCAAACCTTTATAACTCAAGACTTCTTAATTTTCTTCTCTTCAGTCACCATCTTCACTGCTCTGCCTTAATTTCCTTGCATCAGACAGGGGACAGTGATTCCGCTCCTCCTTGATAAAGCACCTGAATATTTATGGAGGAAAATGTGCTATCTAGATGATGCATATCTTTATTGAGGTCATTATTTCCATGCTTCCAGCAATCAGAGACTCCTGCTAAAAGGAAGCGGGTCTGTTTGCATCACAGCAAAGGCAGGTGCCGCCGCCTGCTACCAGGTAACGACTTACTAGTTCACATAAACTTCTTCCATGGGAGAATTTTTTTTTTTTTTACATGAAAACACTCATTGGAACACCCAAGTGCTCTTTAAAGAGCAGAGATGAGAGCTGCATAACTGGAGCAACAAGGAACCAAACTGAGATTTACATTGTGCTCATTTCTTCATTTAAAATGAACTTTCAGTGTACCTGCATAGAAAAGAGCCCGGCTTATCTCCAACCGCGGGCTTGACAGGCTGTTTTGCAGAAGAAAAGAGACTTCTACCTATGTCCCAGTTTTGAGAACCCCTCTAACCACAGCACCTGGGAAGCAACCGCTGCTTCCGACAAAGCGTCAGAAACTGCTTATCTTAATTAAACATAATATCTGTAGGCAAAAACAGGTATATTTGAAAGCAATATATCTAATATGTACAGCTAATAAATTGGCCTCAATATAGAATAGTGCACAAGCTTTGCCAGTCTGTTCCCATTTTAAATAAAAACACTTTATCCGTCCTCCAGTTTGGTTAAAGCACAATAAAAGCAGGGAAGGCACAGCCAAAACCGTGTCCTAACAGTGCAATTGATATATCGTAACCAAACGCAAGCCCAGAAATTTGTAGTTAGGGCTGACAGCTCATCTTTCTCAACCAAACTCATGCCACTGAGACAGACTTTTTCCATTTCACAGCTCTTTTAAAATAAGACAAAATGCCATCCTTGAATTTCACAGTTTCTTCCCTTTGTCAGCTCATCACAGCTTTAATTTTGTTTAAACATTCTCCTCTGTTGCGATTATATCTCTCAATTTGTTACAATACAAATTACAAAGATACGTGCCAGCTTTTACCCTTATCAGCACAGTTTTCTCTCTCTGTCTTGATTAATTGCCCATTATAATAGACAAAACAAGAAAACTTGGGTTTTGAGAGCGGCTTTTGTTTGCATTATCGAAGGAAATCTAAATCCCCATAGAGAGTTGCTCTTCTGCCATTATGATAATTGCATGTTTTTGAAGCGCCGTCTCACAGCAGCAGAGTCCCAACACGGATCCTACATCTGCCGGGATTTTCACCATCTACTCGGGAGGTGAGCAACAGCCCGGCAGCAGCCACGAAGAGAGAACGTTTCCCTCTCACAACAGTGGAGATACACTCACAGATATAGAAATAAAACTCTTAAAATGTGGAAATTACAGGCACTGGATATTAAAAAGTAGGCATTGTCCTTACCTAACGTTGGAATAACCTAGTGGATTTTACACTGCAGGAGCATAGGATTAAACTCGGGAACAGTATTGACCGGGGCATAAGGATGCTTTGGACCCGAGACCAACGAACCACAGCCCGAGCGGTGCTTTTGGCCCTGTGGTCCACAGGGGGATTTTGCTCTTCACTGGGTTTGTTCGATGCCTCCACAGGGCACTTAGAGTCAGGCACCAGGGAGAAGTGACGGACACTAATATTAATAAGCTACCTCAGAAGGAAAAAATAATTAGGTCCCTCTGGTCTACCTGATTACTATACGTAAGGCTGCTCTCATTCTCTTTTGCTGCATGCTGATCTTCTGCTATTTGCACACCTGTTTAAAGAGCAAAGCACTCAACTGTGTTTTGCTTGCAGGCAGTTGGCCACCAGGTCAACCAGGCTTGCTGGGAAGGCCCCAACACAGCTCACCTGCCTCTGCTTCTGGCAGATAAAACCCAACCTGAGGTTAACCCTCAATTGATAACTTGACTGGAGCAGTTATTCAGCTGTCAGCTAAAGGTAAACAGGAAAAAAAAAAAAAAAAACACCCAAGTCAAAGGCAGGCGGGAAGTAGGCTTGATATCTCAGGAGGTATTAGATACGAGATGACTTTAGTCATCAATATGTCACAGTGTAATTTCAACTAAGCGTGGTACTAGTATTTACAAGATTTTGTGACAACATGTCAGTCACCGCTAAAGCGTTCACAGGGGGACAACGGGACAGAAATTCAGAAGAAAAAAGAAACGCACAGCATGAAATCTCTACCTCTAATAACATCTCACATTTTCTTTAAAGTGTTATAATTAATTGGAGTGCAGACTTTCCAAAGCATAAATGCATAACTCCCATTAGCACTAATGGAAGTTAGACAGACTCATCAAAGGGAGAATATACTTCTATCTTTACCAAAGTAATCAGTGTGTCACAAAGCTGTATTTTTCTTAAGTTATCACTCCCATGCTATGCGAGCCACGTACAAAGGTCTGCATTCATTTAAATTCAAATTACGCACTCAGAAAAGATTTTTCCTTCACTGGAAGGCCTGAATGCAGGAAATCGGCTTGCTATTACGTTGGAAAAACACATCGTAAAACACAATAAAAATAATTACCCTTATAATTAAAGGTTGTCATTCCAAAACACTTTCAAAATTCCTATTACTGAAACAACTTTTCACTGCTGTTCTGTCAAAGATGTGATCAGATGATTTTTCCCTACGGTCCTTTGTGCAATGCTCTCCTAGGTAAGCAGTGAGATTTTGTACTAAAAGCAGTGTGCTGGGGAACATCTAGATGATCTAAGTTGAATATGCAGCTATTGGTGTATTTATTAAGATGGGGAACTGATGACATTTCTGAAATAAAATCAAACTCGCATTTTTTTCTTCATTCCAGGAAATACTTTGGCAAAGCAATAATCAGCATCCCTTCTCCTATGAGGGGCAGATGGGGGTGCCAGCCATGACCAGCCCTTGAGGAAAGCACAAACAGATGCTTATACCCTTCTTTTTTTATTTTTTCCCTCCCTCTAGAAAATTTTTCGGTAAAGGCTACTCCCCCGTTCAGAAGAAAACACATTAGACATTTTTTCTGAAGTAAAGGATGTGGTGAGGAGCCATCTCATGGCTCAGATCCCGTTTCTTATTCTGGCATAATGCTAATTTTTCAGCAACAGGACAGATCATCTTCACCACGGTATGCAGAAACTCCCACCACGTCAGGTGAAGTCAGGTGAAGCTTTCTTGCAAGCATCTCTGGAAAGCCTTCCCCTCAAGTAAAAATGAACCAGAGTTCTCCACTTACAGACTTTTTTTCAATACACCCAATCCTCTGACCTTTGCTGAATTGTTGAAAATTTAATTTAACTTCATTAAATACACCAGAAGAAGCAGTAAGGCTATTGTTATTATTCCCATTATAGTAACAAGCATAGGCTAATCAAGGTCTTCAAAAATTGAGTTTAGAGGTCTACTAGTCCTTAACTAACAAGATTTATTACAATAGGATCTCATGGAATAGCTGGGGGGAGGGAAGAGTAACAGAGGGGAACATTTATGTAACACTTTATATGATCATTTAAAAATTGCTAAGAAGAGAGAGGACTAACTCACTAGAACATTCAGTCCTTGCCTCTAGGAAAGCAAGATACAATGCTCAGAAAAAAGGAAAAAAGGATAAAAATTCATAACTTACATAAATTTCATTACACGCACAGTTACATAGAAAGCAAAGACTCAGCTTCTGCCTTTGAAATACCTCCTAAGAGGAGCCCATTTCCATAGTTCTGCACCTCTGGAAGCCATCAGAAACCACCACAAATGTGGCAGGTCTCAGTATTAACTCTGCAGTTGACTTCCATGGATGGAATAATGCACCATGGTACATTGAATAATTTACAACTTGCTCTACAGCGTTAAGTAAATTATAATCTCACTTAGAGTCCTCTTCTCTAAATTGCATAGAGATAACCAGAAAACAAAGTATTGGACAGTACGTATCTTTTTATTCCAAATCAGAATAAACTCAAAAACTTCATGTTATTTTTTCTCAGAATTCCAAGCAGTAGAGATTGAAATACATATTTCACAATGTTCCGGCAACTTACACTGCTAATGCCAAAATGTGGCACTTTGGCATTTATAAGATACTGGCACAAGTAGTGTAAAATGTACTAAAATAAAACAGAACTGACAAAATGAAACGATTATACTACAGAGAAGTGTTTTTTTATTTCTTAAAAACTCTCACATTATCAAAAATGTAGAACTTCCAAAGAAAAAAGCTTTAAAAATAAAACTTAAAAAATCTTTTTTATATAAAAGTAGATTTTTTTTAAAAAAAAAAAACAAGAAACTCTGAAAAGTTTTCCAATGAAAATACCTTCAGCCAACCATATTCACCACTCTGCTTCTCACACGTGTCACTATTAATTAATACCCACAAAGTCATCAGCACCTGACAGCAGCTCCACAGCCCTTACAGAAGAGCTGCCTTACTCTAGGCTGCAGTAACGAGTATCTATATCTTCAAATTATCGTTACAGAATTAACAGCACCAGTTGAAAAACAAGTCTTTGTACCCAACTCCAGGGCTGAGAAGAAAATGAGAAGCAGCTGCTTTTTCACATGCTCTAGGTGACCCTGCATGTGCAGGGAGGCTGGACTAAATGATCTCTAAAGGTCCCTTCCAACCTTAATAATCCTATGATTCTGTGATTCCTGATGGAGCCCATAGCTAGCCTCCAGGATGGGGCCAAAATCTGTTAATTTTGAAGTTATTACTCATTCCCAGCTAATACTTCACCTACAAGAAAGCACATTAACTTATCTGCTTGGTCTGCACATTACTATGACTGACAACGAAGCTCCTCACAACCCCTGAGTTTTCACAACCACATTTTTACAATTTCAAGTATTTCAACTTTGACTTTTAATTTGCAATTCATAAAAGCTGCAGGAAATTTTAGGGTTTCCCAGCAGCGTTGGTTTCCCTTACAATAAAGAAAGTAAAGTAAAACTCCAAATGCAGGAGAAGGTTTGTCAGCCATATGCTTGAAGTAGGCTGCAAGTACAGAAAACGCACTCTCCACTTCCCTTTAAAGTGCCTGTGAATAAGATGGTCTTCATTTATCAGCAAGTAGGTGGTGAACTTTGGATTAAAAAAAAAAAAAAAAAAACTCAAAGATTTCCTTTCTCCTGATGGGTTTTACCCAAACAAAAGACCACAGAAAAACATTAGGAAAAAAAATGGATAAAGTTGAAGTGCTGTCAGCATCAATGGCCAATATTTAAATTCAGGCAAAAGTCTGTTTGTTTTCCCTCTTTCCCTGCTTTAGTAATTTTATTTTAACAAATTGCCTAGAATTTAATTATCTCACTAGAGAGGCTATGGGTTTGTATAGCCTTATTAATGAATCAAAATCAATCTACGCTTACTGATTTGGCAAAAAGATGCATGGTTGCTATAATGATTACTCGTTGGCAAATATCTCACACAAATTGCCTGGAAACTTAGTGAGATCGAATAAACGCCTCATACAGATAGTGCGTGGCCCCCATTCGATTTCTGCAACGGTAAATTAAATATGTAATTAAGTCAGGCCCTCAAAATTGCAACCATCTAAAGCTCACGGTGCTTTTGTTCCCGTTGCACTTCGCATGTGTCCAGAGAAAGATGAAAACACATCTGTAAGGGGCAGCTCCCAGCTTGGGCATCCGTGCCTTCCCAAACACCTTTCCAAACATACTAGAAAAATTAAATAAGTCCTTTTGTATCACATAGAAATAGATAACAAGCAAAACTATTCTGCATCTTCATATGAAGAACAGCCTTGGGCTGGTGTCCATGTCTGTGTGTCTGACTCTTGGGGTAACACCTTTGCGTTGGGTGGTTATAAATGAACTAAAACTTCATATCTATATGAATCTGAATGAAGACATACACCTCCAAAGTCAAGGTATGAAATAGAGGAAAAACAGGGTGTCCTGGAGGGAACTGGCAAACCTGTTTGACAAGAGCCATTCACTCACTCTTATCAGTCCAATACTCCGGTCAGGCTTTCCTATGTAGTAAATATACTTGTCCTAAAGAGTAGTATTTAAAAGTAATAACACAGCACATGCACTTTATACTTCCTTACACTAAGGGCTGCTTTCTTAGTCAAAAGCATAGTACTAAGAAGAGGAAAGTCATCCTCTTCAGGGACATTGCTATGGCAACTGGAAGTGTAACCTTAAGATGTAGACTACGCTCAGGAGACTTTTGCTTCAACAAAAAGGGAGAACTACAATTTATTAAGTGCCTGGTCCTCCCTGCTAGGGGTTCACGTACAGAATTATTGTACTTAACCCTTGAATATTAGGTTGCTATCTATAAAGACTGCTTGGAAAATGTAAACCATTTGCTAACCTCTTCCAAAATACAATACCACATATGATAGATACTCTGCTGCCTGGATAAATATTTTGTAACTAAGTATATTGATCTCTTTGTTAAATTCTTAATGCTTTGGGCTGTGGAATAAGTCTAAAATCAATATGGACATAAATTTTAAGAAGGATTGAAGTGATTAGTTGTATTTTTGCTAGAGGTAGCAAGAGGTAATTTGATCTTCCACAAGTTGGAAGAGTTGATTTCATATTTTCCAACTTAAATGCCAGGTTGTGGATCTCAACCCATCCACAGAGGTATCGCCAAGCTTGGATCTCAGTGAAAACTAATAGAAATTGGCTATAGCAAGAAATAAAGCCTCTTCGGAAAAATAAATTTCAAGTACTTTGTGGAGCAACAATAACATGTCTAGTGGAAAACCAGTTAGAAAACAAATGCCCAGGGAAAATTTTTGCAGTCAATAATGATAATGATCGAGTGAAGAAGAGAGGTACAAGCCAGTGCAGGGGTCACCTCTAATACAACCCTGTATTTGTGTAGGAAGAGCATCAGGGAAGGAAGGGAGCTCTCTGAAGAGGTGTGCTAAGAAGTCATTTGCAAAATGCCACGGTGACACAAGTTAATGGACCTGAATACAGAGCCCTGTTTAATGCTTGTTAAAGATCATTAACACTGGCACCAGCATCGATGCAGCAGTGGGGCCGAACACCGTTGATCTGAGCAGAAATTACCCAAGATCTGCTTTTAAGTAAGCAAGTCATGAGGCCCCTTGGAGGCATCAATAAGAGGGGAGGAGAAAGGAGGACTGTGCACGCAGCAGATGGCAAGGGAGCTCAGGAAGGAAGCCCGGTAAAAACAGCCACTAAGTAATACTATCCAAAGACCAGACTGCATATTGTCTGGAGGAAAAAATACTGGAAAAACCTGTATTTCACCAGTTGTAGTGCTGTCAAGAATTCAAAGGAGGAACACACAAGGTCTACGTGAGCAATAGGCTCTACAACTGCTCATCTTCAGGGCAGAGGAGAGGCGGATGAAGGCATCCGTCATCCTCGGCCCCGCGCCCCGCAGGGAAACCTTCTTCTGCCGGCTTTGCAAGGGCCACGCAGAGACCCGAGGCAGCGAGCTCCCCTCCCCGGCACCGGGCTCTACATGAGAAACGTCAAAGCATCTCTGCAGCATGGAGGAGAATGTGTGGTTTATGATAAGGGTCACTGACGAAAGACGCTGTGAAAGGAAATAAGGTGAAATTCCCAATTCTGGGGGTGGGAGGGAGGGAAAATTTCTCCATCCCCTTTCAAGGTGGGAGATAAACCGACAGAGCTGCCAACCAAATAATCCCATGCCTTCTTACTCTCAATCCTACTTCAGACATAAAACCACTCTTTTCAGTTTCCATTTCCTGTTCACATTAACATTTTTGTAGCTTTACACATCTCCTGTTATTTATCTTTTATTGACCTTCCACTTCATATGTTTTCTGCATCCAGAGTATTTAAGTTCTCTTCATAACTAGAGACCTGCAGGAAATAACAACAACAACAACAACAGAACCACTGCACCTAAGCTTCACTCTAACACAAAAACACTAAGACGACCAGCACTCTCCACAGGCCCAGAGGGCCACTGGTGGCAATGCCACTGCCCCGGCCCCACGGGATGCAGAAGGGGCCACGTGCCTGGGACCAGCTGTGGGCACCTCCACATCCCTCCCCAACCGACCGGGGACCTGCCCAAATCAAGATGTTTTTGGCATAAGCACAAAAAAGGCCCAAATAACTCTATTTAATTCTCTAATGAGATAATTGAATTATTCTACTACCTTGCATCTGTTTTAATTCCTCGAGCCTGTCACACTAATACATCAGTGCAAGAGCACCAAGCCAAACCTTCACCCTCCTGTTCCGCAGGTGCTGACGGGGGTTCAGTTGCTCTGTAGACACTGTGCCCGACTTTGCCCGTTTCCGGAGGAGTCTCCAAAACTTTAAAGTTAAAGCTTCTCTAGCTTTCTTTCTTGGGGTAAAACCTCTTAGCATAACTAGTGACTGCTGCAACGTTATGGAAGACTGTTTTAGTTAAAAGCCTCCAAAAACTGGACACCTATGGAGCTATGGAAGCTTGAAGTAGGCAGAGGGAAAGTTTTTTTCTACGGAAAGTGTTCCAGGACAGAAACTGATAAAGGATATCCACACGGGTTCATCTTTATAAACACAACTCCTCACTTTCAGAACCACAGTCCAGTTGTTTTTGGTTTGTTTTGGGGTAGGCAGTGGCAGGGGAGAAGGGCGGGCGTAATAGCCGATTATCACATGGGAACCAGGGTAAATAACAGCATTCCCCACGCAACATGCAACACGGTTAACTCGGATGGCAAGCAAAAAAAAAAGGGTGGAGTCAGTTTCAAGCAGAAAAGGAAACAGAATGTAAATTCCCTAGGAACACAGTGCTCCACTTAGCAAATGGAAATCCTTGAATCAAGAACAGCCAATTTTCTACAAAAAAAAAAAAAAAAAAAACAGCCACTGCAGAAACTGCTTACAGCAGGAATCACTTTTTCAATCTCTATTCCTATTCCCTCCTAGGAGGTCAAGATGATAAAACTTTCAGATAGATGCAAATTATTCTGTCCCAAGAGGAATAAAATGTAGCAGGAAGCAGTTACTCATCTTCCACCCAAAATCTTCCTGTGCCAAGTCCAGGAGGAACTTATCCTGCCAATACCCAAGGAAAGTGCCAAATGCTCCCCTGCAGCTTCACAGTGATGAATGCTGTGTATTAAGTTATATATTATATGCATGTAAATGCACCACCGCTGCAATGTTACCATACCAGGAAACAAAGCGTAATTTTAGCCCAAGTCTTTAAAATAAAAACAGAAGCAGAAAACGGAGATGCTACTTGGTAAGACTCCTCCTCATTTTGTTTATAAGATACTCTTTTCATTGGTTATATTGGTTACATTGGGGATTTTCAAAGGAAACACAGAAAAACCTATACATAGGTGCTCATCAGGAATGCTAAAGAGCTAGTGACACCTGGAAGTAGTCTGAATTTTTTTCCTTAACTGCCCCTCAATATAGTCTAATGAGAAAAAAAAATCCATTTTTTCTTTCTTGCGTATCACTTGGCAACTTAGTCACTTCTTTGGCAAATTAATGGTGGAAACGCTTACTCACATTCATATTGTCTGAGAAAACAGTACTGCAGAAAACCTGAATAACAGTATGAGCATAATGATAATAAAACACAGGACTATCTTTATCATATAATATCTCTGATATAATTTCCAATAGACAGAAAAGTTAACAGATGTGTGATGTCTCTGCTCTAGACAAGATTGTGCACAAAAACAAGTTTTCAAGCGATACTAATAAAATTACCTTCCCTCCTATGAGCTTCTTAGGACCAATTTTGAGTCACAAAAGAAACACCAAAAGCAGGAGTTTAGAAGCAAAATCCATGTTTTGTTTTAACACATCTGCAAAATTACTTGAAGCAGCTTTATCTTCCCACAGACTGTAGGACAGAGTTCAAAAATACAACAAGCCACCTGCTTTACACTTTATGCAGTATTTAACAGGATGCGAAGTCCATCCACAGCCTCAGGCAGCCAGGTCACCCTGGTACTGGAAACTATATATATTTCAATGCAGAGAATATTCTACCTACTCTATTAATGCCCACCAGGGCCGCCAGATGGGTCATCTGACAATTTGTGAGCAGCAAGGATTTTGTACACAACTTGCACAGGGATCTACTACCAGTACGTACCTGCCAGCCCTTCATGCACTTTTATTGACAATATAAGGTCCCTAGTTAGGGATTAGTTAGAATTAGGATCAATATTTTTCAGCAAGGGTGAAAGCCAAGGTGGTTGCTAAACTGCATACTTAGCAAGAATAAAAATCCATAAAAAGCAACTTTACTTTGGTTTGGTGAGTTCGCCAGCCACCGCAGCTGGGGAATCCTTGCACCCTTATGAACACAGACATGCTGGAAGAGCTACAGTAATTTCTATATTTATTCTTGTCAACTCTTGATGAAGATGCAACAAACTAGGATGTAGCAACATGAAAAATACTAAAAAGTAATTCTTGGGTAAAAATAGAGACTGATGATACATTTCACCCTTTTCGTTCTCATACAATATGCACGCACCCTGGTTATGCCCATTTTATTCTGCAGAGCATATCAGAAAGCAAAAATTTAATTAAAACATACAGATTCCTACAAATGAAAACCATTGCTACTGATCACTGAATGGCAAAGTTGATTAATTGAATCATTATTTCCCTTGCAAAGTTACGCTGAAACCACATACACAGTCACCAGAGCACCAGCCTCTTCTCGGCCACCAAACACTTCCTAAAAATACTATATTTTGTACAAAGCCCATTGCCATTCCTCTGATCATGGCATCTGGCACAACACGCCAAAATATGTATCCAGTTGCAATGACATGGAACAGATGGGCACTGTTGTGCTATTTTTGCCTTTCTTGACAAGCAAAAAAATATGAATAACACATTTAATCAAGAGAAAAGGATTTTAAAAATTACATTAAAAATGAGCATTATTCATTGATAATTTGCACATCATTTATACATCATTTAATAAAACAGAGCCCTAAGTACAATTCACAGGCTTCAGAAAATGACTAAGAGCTGTAAAAGTACACTGAATTAGTGTGAAATATTTAACATCCATTCCAGACGTGAAGCCTTAGAACCAGACTGCAAGTCCCAAAACCCAGCTATTAACAGAACTTATCTGATCTTTTTGCAAACCCATAAACAAGGTCCAGCCTTTAAAAAACAACTTTTCATCACTGCCTCCAACTCAGTCTGTAGCCTAAATGTAAAGAAAAAGTGAAAGAAACTAAAAAGAAAATTTTAGTGTCTTTCTACTAGACACAGCTTTAAAATTAGAAAACCACTTAAAAAATTAATGAAACAGTCATGACTCAGAACTACAAAGAAAACCAGGACACCAAACAATTTCAAGAGAGTCTGAAGTTTTAACCAATTCCTTCTCAATGCCTGGATAGCAATGCTCAAAATTTGGCATTCAACACTCAAAATGATTTTCTACCTTCAAGCTTTATGAGATATTACACACTTACCATTAATCCATTTGGCTTCTGGATTATGAACTATGAATTCCTTCCTGAAGAGATCCTCCAAGGACAATCTGGTTTCTGATGAATTTGCAAGCTCATCTAAAAGAGAACAGCATTGTTTTAGATGGATATCAAAACAACATATCCAGTGCAGTTTGCAAAATGTCAAGATTACAGAACCAGATCATATAGTTGAAAGGTCCTGCTAAAATCAGTAATAACACCCAACCAAGCCAGACTGCAAACTAATACAACTATTTCCACAGCATGAAGGCCAGATTGATTACCTGAGACATAGGAGAGACATCAGGTAAAAAACTCCTTAGTCATTTTACAACAAATATTACCTGCCCTACATCTGAGATAATCAAGTGAGTGTGTTTACACATAATATAGAGATACAGACAGATAGATATGTCATTATGTGCATTTTGTAGTCTATGCTTGCACTGTAGGGATAAGCACAGCGTAACATTTGGCTTAATTTTAACTACTGTGCTGCCAAACACTGGCCAATATGGATCTTCCAGCTCTGCTCTCCTCGTGCAGCAGGTTAAATAGATAAAAAACAGCAGTGATCCCATAGGTCATGTGCCACACTGATGTGCAAAATGAGAGACATAATTAAAGCAAAAGCCGCAGTTTGCTGTAAAATCCAAATTTTCCAATGACCATTCTTTACACCACCCCTACGCACTGAACCCAACTGCTCTAGGCTATTTAGCAGAGCAGCAGTGGCTAAAAGATGTGCTGGGTTTGGCGAGCATACATTGCTCCTGCACCAGGAAAAGCAGGCATCTAACTGCATCCCATGCAAGGAACTAGGCAGATGCCCAGGCAGCTCTTTTCACTCTTTCATCGTCCCTGGCCAGTATTTAGGGAGGTCCCAGCAGAGCTTTGCTGTGCTGGGGCTCTTCCCACCTCGCAGGGGCTCAGATGGACCTGCCCCAAGCTGAGCTGCCGGCCAGTGGCAGCTCTTGTCATTCCCCACAATTATATTAAAGAGTTTGGCCGATATTAAACGTGCTGGACACACAGAAAAGAGCATCCTGAATCCCTGCAGCCAAGGAGCTCTCGTATCACCTTACACGATGCGTTACCAGCACCTTTTTAAACAGAACTAAAACAATTTGTGCTCTGTGGAGGTGGTGGCCTGCTACGTGCTTCAGATGGAAACGTGACCCCTTCCCCGTGAATGAAGCCAGTCCCAACCTAGCTACTGGTCTTTACTCAGACAGGCTCAGTACTGGAAAGCATTGGCAGTGCAAGCTGCTGCTCACCACCTCCCACGGCTTCCCATCGCTCCCATAAAACAAACATCCTAATCCTTAAGTAAGCTTCTTGTCACCTTCCTGCTTTCTGGGGACCAAAACGGCCGGTTTGGGCTTTAGGGTCCTTTTAGCCCCCAAGCCCAGCGTGGGACTCCACACCCAGGCGCAGCCGCCGCGGGGCTCTAGCAAAGAGCATCATCATCCTCTCTCTCGATCCACTCCCAGCCCCTCGGCTTGCACGCCGGGGGCCCTCCCGAGCTCCCGCTCCTTCCAGACTCCAACGTTCTGCATCTGCCGCCGCTCAGGGCCCGCTCAGCT
This sequence comes from Microcambeva ribeirae, assembly GCA_035222435.1. NCBI lineage: Eukaryota > Metazoa > Chordata > Actinopteri > Siluriformes > Trichomycteridae > Microcambeva > Microcambeva ribeirae. The sequence goes on along the minus strand of JAYECN010789124.1, from coordinate 25,638 downwards.
CCACAACCATAACTCCTATCTCCAAAACCCTCCTTCACCCAACGGGCACATCCCATCGTGGCCCTGCCGCTCGCCCCATCCCCAGGGACCCCCTCGCAGTGGCCAGGAGGTTCAGACTCTGCTCGCTACAACCCTGCAGATCCTACCCCTGCTCACAAGAGCTGTCATGTTGCAAAAAACTGTCTTACCGAAGACATTCTATTTTTTTCACTTTTTTTTCCCCTTATTTTTTTAAACTACTTTAGTAAAATCCCCTCGAACTATGTATTGGAAGGACATCAGGTACCTGCTCTGCTGTCTTACAAGCACATAACTGCCAGGTAATCATGATATAAACCATATTTTAAAATAACTTTTTAACTTGCAATTAACATCTCTAAGTCAAAAAGGGGCATTTCCAAACAACTTTACCACACATTTGAAGATTATATTTTTTAATGCTAAGCCATTACCAAAACAGAACCTTATTCGCAATCTTTAACACCAGCTTTCCCCTCTGTCAATATCCCACACCACTCAATTTTTGAGCAGAATATTGAATTGGCCAAAAAAAATCATTTAAAGTAATGCTTTCGGTTGGTGTATATAGCGATACATATACATATCATGTTAGCTCTCAAAACACTGTAATGGGTGAATTTCTCTTCAGCATGTGAACAAACTGGTACATACTTGACAAAGCACTTTTAAAAACCGCCGTTTTTCCACTTTATGTTTCTTACGGCATTACAAAACCATCTTTCTCTCTTCTTTTTCCATTAGAAATTAGACTGCATTATTCCTTAAAGGAATTCTACTTTGAATGCCCTCACGTTATTTCATGGGTTTCTATTTTTCAATCTGAAGTTATAAGTTATGGATAGCAAAGGAACACAGATCACAAGAGACACAAACAAAATCAAACATTAAAAACTAATGGCCATCCTTCTGAACTGTGCTTTAAATAGACAGCTTAACAGTTCATCAGCTGACGCACATTTAGAATCTATATTAACTTTGAGAAAGGAAAAACAATTTGACTGAAAGTAGTCAGATTACCAAAATCTGCTTGCTAATTTATAGTGATTACACAGAGCCTATGCAGGTTTAATTGCAAACCTCAATTTTGTGGGTAAATATCTATTTCGGCAGAAAAGAATCACCCCTAGTTCCCTTTCTATTAATTTGAAAAGTGTCATGAGACACTGTGTGAGGGGCTGAGCCCCAGCTCTCTCCTGAGAAGAATATTCATCCACTGGACGCAATCCAAATGGATCCTCTTCCTGGAGGTCCCTTCTATTCAAAGCAATTTCACAAAAGCATTTTCTGGCAGTTTGGCTGACCTGAACGTTCCTTACGGAATTTTTCTGCAAAGCTGCCCATTTGCTTTGCATCAGGAGAGAGCAAAACTGACTACATTTTGCCATAGAGTTCACACGCCGCTCTGCTTGACAGTAATTACCATACATCAGCGTGCACGGCTTAACTGCTGACATCAATATATATCAGCACAGGAGGGCCCCGTACAGCGTTAGGAGTCCGTCCCATCTCTCCACAGCGCACGTTAACCTGAAGTGAGAACTACTGCCATTCCCAAAGAGAAGAGCAGTCCTAAACATCGTGGCTGCAGCAATACAGCAGCGTTTGGACAACTCTTAGGCTCTTCTGAGACCATTTTTTGTATAGATGCTTTTGCTTTCAGTTTTATTCCCAAGGTACTTTCTGCTTTCATTCTTTCTTCTTGAGTAACTTTTCCCATAACCATCTCCAGCTCTTACACACACACACGAATATCTTGCACACCCAAAAATCACTGGATTTGTAATTAACCTTCTGGGAGGACAGATGGGCTCCTTCTCTGAAATCCCAAGAGTTTCCATACTGCCTCCAGCAAGAGTAATCTCAATTTTGCTGTCTTCCTGCACTTCACCAACACATTCACCTAATTGTGGAGAAAACTGGGGACATGAGAGCACCAGCAAGAGCGGGCTGGACTGGGAGGCCAGTCGAGCCCCACCACTGATCCCTTGCCAGGCTGAAACGGCCTGTTCTTCCACTTCCCCACGGCTCTGCTGACAGCAGTAACTCTTTTGTAAAGTATTAGCACAGATGACAAGCAGTATGTTGGCACCAACATATTACTGTGGTTGCCACCACTTACCGGCATCACAACCATAGCTGTGACACAAACAGATTATTTCATACTTTAACAGAGGATAAGATCAAGCTACGTCGCCCATTTCAAAATGATTCTTAAGTAGCGCTGTATATTCAAGATGCATTTCATGTGCTAATAAAAAACCCACTAAACACAGACATCACTATTCGCTATTTAGCTTTAAGATTGCTTGTTCCTTTAACAGAAGGAACTGAAAAGAAAGAATGTTTGAAACCCTTTGCACACAGCTTACACAGATGTTTTTGCTGTAAAAGTTTGTTATCTCATACAAAAACACCACTCACTATACTAGAACAAGCAAGAAAATTGTTGTCCCACATTCACCAAGTCCTATGGCATCATTACAGTGTACACAGACTCAGAATTTCCTGCATTACAGGCAATACAATACATACATAATTGTAAGCCAAAGCAATTATTTTGGTTGAATTAACATTATTAATAAATACACTTTGCCTTCGCGTAACTTTAATTAAAATGCCTTATACAGACCAGTCAAGCTCCTGAACTGCCACCATCAGTAAGAGTCAGTGTCCCCACTAAAAAATAAAAGAGCTTGAAGTGCTTAGGGGAATTAATGTGAAGTCTAAAAAAGACATCAGCAGAGACAGAACAGGGAAACAAACTCCTGATGCTCAAAATAGCAATGAAAAGCAATGCACTCTGAACTACCCCATGCTAATGCATTACATAATTCTCAGTATTGCCCTGACTGTCTTGATTTACATCTTCCATATTTTATGAGAAGAATTTGCAAAAACAAATGCTTTGAACAACAGACTTGGCGCACCCTAGCACTAAGCCCCTCTCAACAGGCAGTTTCCAAACCTAGGAGACAGTCTCTGCCTTTTTTCTCTCCTTGAATATTAGGCATCCCAAAGTCACCAGAGCTATGTTCAAGACCGAATAACTTCGGCTGCAGTTCAGCTTAACATCCACCAAAAAACTGACAGAATATTAGAACACTCTCTTTCAAAAATGTTATTAATTAATCATGAAAGCACAGGGGAAAGAGCACTGAGTAGGATCAAAGATCGGTGAATTAGACATCCCACACTAACCCTCCAAACCTTAGTTTGGCGTTTCCAGCTAGCAAAAAACCCCGTAGTTTTACAGACTCGGATCACTTTGGAAAAAAAGACTCTTAATTATACCAAGCTCTACAGTCTCCTTGGGATATCTTAGAGCATCTGAGCTGACAGAACTAGTTTTCACTTGCATGATTTGAACCGAAATGTAGGTCCTAGATTACATAAAGGTTTTGCAGCAAGCTCTCAGGATTTGCCGCAGTCCCAGAGATGCTGTAATTAACTGAGCATTTTTTGACATATTTAAAAAAAAAAAAAAAATTCTTGGGTTGTTTATTATTTTTTTTTACATGAGTGCCTTCAAAGACTTCCATTTACGTTTTTCCATCATTAATAATGTTATATGGATATAAGAGCCAGATCTGATGCTCATTATTGTGAATTCCAGCAAAAACTTCCTGAGATTCCACAAGCCTTAAAACCAAAGGAACCTCTCCTGGAAAAGAAAAACAGCAAAATAGCCTCCTGTCTCGAAGTGCACTGGAACACACCACCGCTTGCCCTCTTATTTAAGTCTTTCCTTTCCCCCTGGAGAATCCCCCTCACATTCCCTGAGACCAGAGCGGCACAACTTTGTTTTTATTTCTACCAAAATGCTCCAAGTGGATATAAGCAAACAACCAATTCTTCAGCATTCCCTGGGTAGCACCATGCACATGCAGTAGATACTTCTACAAATCAGAAGCAGAGAAGTCTGTACTATGACTACACACTCTGCACTCCTACAGCAAAATTCTTGGTTTTCCATTCATTCCCAGCACCTTCTCCCAGGGCAGTGACAGGCCACTACTTCATTTTCTAGTACACAAACCCACTCAGCTTCCCTCATGATTCTGTCCAGCAGCCAAATAACTTGGAACCATCATTAGCCTGAACAACATGTCTCTTGCCTTTCGCTTTCATATAATATGGGCATTTGCATGGCAGAAAATTTGCAGACCAACACTTATTATCTAGATGTACCATGCAGCTCAGGTACTTTTCATTGGGACTTCAAATCTGACCAGAGGAAATCAAACAGATATTGTATATACTGGTTTTTACTGTTATACTGTATATACTCAGGTTTCTACCCATATAGTTAAATGGTTGCTGCCCGAGCCAGCTTGGGCACGCCTGGTCGAAGATGCACGCTTCTGCTTCACCAAGAACTTCCAGCCTGTGTTAGACTTGCACGGCCTTCTCCTAAGCCACGTCTGAATCTGAAATTTTACTGGAAGACAAATGGCTAAATCGTAAACTCAGCTCCTGCTTGCTGAGGCTAAGGATCCCTTGCGGCCGTCTCCAGGCCGACACAACCCTAAGGACCCTCTGCTGAAGCCAAATACTTGGGCTCCGTGAGCCCCCGGGAACTCTGAGGCCCCATGGGCACCAAATTTATAGAAGCCAGGAGATAAAAACGCTCAAGGGCAAGAGATATTTTCACATTTATATGTCATTTTAATGACTGCATTATGAATCATACACCTTCAGTAAAAGAAAATAAAGAAGTAGGTTACCTGGGGTTAAAAGAATGACAGACATAGTGATGAGTGAACAAACAACTAGAATCACCAGCAGCGCAATAGCAATTCCCTTCCAGTTCCTCTGCGGAGGGCTGTTACTTCCAAGTTCCTACAGGAATGGAAAAAAATAAAATAAAAGGAAAAGGCCATGTTTCATCAGCATATATTTCTCGATTAGTATTAGATTAGTATTACCAATAAAATACATATCTATAATCACGGCAAGGGAGCTGAGCACCACCCCACCCCTCGCAGTTGTTCACGTAGTCATCCAAAGGCGCATCACTCTTGCACCTTTTTATAGAGATGCCTTTATTTTTATTTTTTTTTTTTTAATATACATGAAATTTTATATCCCTAAGAGATAATCAAATGAGCTTATACAAGCTGTCCAAAATATGACTGGTGTTAAAAAGTGCTGAACATAAACTTCAGGACAACATCAACTAGCAGTTTACACGATAATTACAGAAATGAAATGCAGCAATTTACTGTAATTCCACCTAAAGTGGTATGGACCATAAAGGTTTAAATACACATCCTTTTTAATGCATGCTATTAAACTTATTTGTAATAGAAAACATTTACAAAACTGCCTGAAGCTCAAAATACTCCACACTAAACCGCGTCACTCTTCTTTCTCTACACAGTAGTTCAACTGCAAACTACTCCCCTATTACTCATAAAATATAAACAGTAGGTTGTAACAAATGCTAAACAAATGCTTCTGTAACTACTAATACACTTCAATGAATCTGCTCTGTGGTTACCCGTTTAGCTCCCATTAACACTAGTCAGACGGGATTTAGGTTGGTCAACAGCAGCAATGCTTTGCCTCTGCTTATAGCCCAATTTGGGGCCAAAATAAGTATCTCGCAACTTCGCAGAAACACAAAAGCCGTAAGAGAGCAGTTTCACGTGACCTCAACTCGCTCGCTCACAGGAAACAAGGTTTGTGTATCTGCACGTGGCACGAGCGGGTGCTTCTCCGCCACAGTTATCCGTGCCTTTATTGACACAAAAAGAAATGGCTGTAACATGAAGAAAAAGAAAAAAAAAAAAAAGGAGAAGAAAAAAAGGACTTTTTAGAAGAGAGTTTGAACCCCCTTAGGAAGCTGAGCTATGTTATGCAAGCGCTACGCAGGCTGCAGGAGCCGAGCCCCAGGTGAAGCCGAGGTGTGGTGCCCATCACACTCCCATCCCCACCGCACGGCTACACGAAGGACCACCACGTCTCCTCCTGCACAGCCTATGGTCACAGGCCTCAAGTCTTCTTTTCAGTCCCTTTATGGGCATTTCTACCTGTAAAATATATTTTTCTTTTCTCTCTTTTCCTCACCTCAGCCCCACCACAGATCAGTTTAACCCACTTCAGAATCCCAGCCCTGCACTTTCGGTGCCTTTATTCTGTTCCTAAAGCTCAGGATCACAGATAGGGTAAGCAGCAACTTCCGTCACCTCATGTCTTTCCTCTGTGCCCATCACTCCCCCAACTTCCAAGAGCTTCTGCAGGCCTATCTTCGTACCCACTTTTCTCCAGCTCTTTCTGATTCCCTCCCACCTTGTTAAACTAATTAGCCCCATAATTTCTTAACTGGTCACAAAAATACAGGGTCAGCCTCACCAGCCCCTGTTTGTGATGCTCAGCATGCAAGAAGCAGGTCTTGGGAGTTCTGACCGCATCAACTAAGCCAAGGATTCTTCCTCTTCTCACAGAAACACAAATCTTCCATGGCCAGCAGGCAAACTGGGATCCAACCTTTCATTTTCACTTGAGTAAGGATTATTTTGATGCTCATAACACAGTCTAAGAAACCAAGGAATTACTCTGAACATAATGGCATGAGCTTCATTCAGATGACATTTAAGAGGGTGCAGTTGTGACAGAGGAACCTGTGGTTTGTACAAGTGAGTTACGGCAGCCACGCTCAGAGCATCGTGAGATCCTGTTCCCAAGGACACACTCAGAACGACAGGGGCCCGACAACTTGATGAATGCTCTCTGTGCCCAAGCCTCTAAAAATTGAACCAAGTTCTCATTATTCAGCAGGCTCTTCTCGGCCTTCGGAAATGAATATCGTTCAGCTTCTAAAAATAAAGCCCTATTCTAAACACTACCACAAATTTTTCCAAGGGAAAGATCAAACAGATGTTTCTAGTGCAGAACATACGGAGCTTGCTGGTACCCATGGTGGGAAAGAAGGGGCCTTCCAGCTGGCTGAAAACTTTGAAGAGCAGCATAAAAAGTACAACCCTCTGACTAAGAAAAAGGTATTTGGGTTTAATAATTAGATGGAAATCATGAGGTCCTCCAATTTATTAGATTAGAAGCTATTTAGAAGGTCACTAAGAAGGTTTGGTCTTGGGCAACAACATTTTAGTGTAAGACACTGGTGGGATTAATCTCCACCGTTACAAAAGATTAAAGTCTTAAAACAGACTAAGTCGCTCTGCTTCAAAAATCCTCCCAGCCTTGCACTGCTTTGCAACACGGTTATAAACAAAAGGCAGTTAAATGAGTTTTTCGACCAGGCATCATCGTCAAGACAGAAGCTGCCGTTCTGGGCATGCCAAGGCTGAGGTATTCAAGGGGCGGCATCCCGGAAAGCCTGACCAGGGAAAGCTTCCGACGTCAGAAAGTTTCCCCATAACTAACTGCTAACTGGCACATAACAGCACTGAACGCACAGATGGAGATTTAAGGATGTAATCTTCTAAACAGGCTGTTATATTAGAGTGGTTTGAAAAAATATCAACTTTTGAAGAGGGTGTTTTATATATAATACTACTATAATGTTATTATAGATTTTACAATCTAACTCTAATGAATCAGAAAATGGCTGCTCAAAGCATAATACAATTGCGAGTATTCTCATTATTTAAAGTACCTTTTTTCACGAACCATTTAATTGCGTTGTTGCCAAATACAATCCTTAAGCAATATGTGTTTGGGAATATGATTTGTGATCAAGGCACAGGCTACTAAAACTCAGCCATGAAGGCAGAAACATGGGCAAGATTTAGACCCGGCGTTGCTCAATGTCCTGGACGATCCTACAAAGACATTAACCTGGCAACCCTGCATCTCCTCTCTTTTATTACAAGAGAAACAGCAGCAGGAAGCTGATTTTCATTAAATCCAATTCATGCAGAGATTTTTTTTTTTAATCATTTGACATGCAAATTTAAGAGAGCTGTTTCCTTTTGAGTAGCGTTGGGGAAAAGAATCATTTTAATTTAATAGATGCATTGCCAAATATATGTGTGTATATATATATATATATATATATTTTTTTTTTTTCACCTGAATAAACTTATACGCTTTCTTGCAAGCATCATAATCAGAAGTAAAATTTACAGCTTCCTTCCTCGGGCTTATTGAGTTGCATAGCTTTACTGTTAATCAATGAGGATAAAAAGCCTTTAAGATATAATTTTTCTAACAAGCTGGTGCACAGCTAAGGAGACAACAAACGACAGAAAACATTGCCTTAATACACTGAATTAATAAGGCAGTGTTTTGAATCATCTTAATGGCATTTTCCTGATGTCTTGGAATTTTTTTTTTTTTTTTTTTTTTTTAATAAACATGAAGCACATTTGGGGGTTTTTTTTTGCATTTTTTGTCTCATTTAGATAGAATTCAGCAGGATTTTGTCAAGAATTTCTGGGGCAAGGCACACTAGGCTAGGAAAACGAAATGTGATCTGCTTTGCCAGCAGGAATGAGAAGGAGCCTTACTCTGCAGCTGAGGTGCAATCATGACAATAACACTTAATGACTCCTCCAGCATCGACTTCATCAAACACTACCATTTGCATTACACAAACATAAAGAAAAGGTGATAAACTTAAAAAGACAAACACATTCTTGTTGCATCTCAGGTGTTTAAAAGCACCTGAGACATAGGATACTTATAATAAAAAAAAATAGTTGGCTCTTTCTACAGTTCTTTTTCTAGAGGTCTTTATTTAGCTGGTCCTGCAGTCAGTAGTAAGTGCTACCTGCCTTGATTTTGCAGGGTGCTACGTGCAGGAAGAATACTGTAGTGAGCGTTTTGTATTTGTGATTAAATGATTGCATCTACTCCTTCCTAGCTGTTTTTGAGTAATCCCATGGCCTAGATAGGAAGAGAAACTAAAAAAACCAGGGCCACAAAGTGGCATATGTTGTAATCCATTCGCATAAGTGCTATCATTTCCAACTCCTGTGCGCCCTTTGCAATTCTCCATGTTGTAAGAGCTTATTGCTGCAGTTCTCCTCCCAACGATGCTGGCCATCCAATTCCTTCTCCAGCCAATATCTTTATTCATCAAAGTGGCGGAGGATTTTTCCGGAGTCACTGTGAAATGGCACCCTCACACAAACCCATCCTTCTCCCTCGGCTTTGGGGCAATTGAGAAACAGGGCAACTTATAAGCACCTACGCTGCTTAGAAAAGGTGTGGGGTTGGGGAACAACCTGTCCTCCTACTGTTATTTCTCTGAGCTTGTCCTGGCTATTTGCTGAGCAAAATTTAAAAAAAAAAAAATCAAAAATCAAAAGAAAAAGCAATACCATCCCTGTCTCAGCAGAAATAAACTGAAAGAATAAATGTGCACACATAAATCATTTTGAGATGTATGAATTAGCCACACTTGTAAGGCATTTTCTGAAGCTGCAAAACAGTTTGCGCTTTTTTCTCAGCACAGATTATTTTTTTTCTTTGCTATGTTTTTCTCCTATATGTGCAAGTGACTGTTCAGGAGCTCCGTCATATCATCGGGGAGCTATGTCCAACACCCTTAGTTTAGATTACTCGCAAAAATGACCAGAAACATTTCTGGACACTATTTAATGTTGAATGGCCAATATTAAGAATGCATTTCACATTTTCAACTCTCTTTGCAGTGGATCTTACAATATTTGTTCAAGTACAGTGAACTAGCTATAATACTAAACAAGAAAACGCAAAACTTTCAAACCCTCCTATCAAAATCACTGTTCAAAGGCTAATCACAGTAGGTGAGTCTAAGATTTGATCATTACTTACACATACAAGAAATGCAAAACAGGGAGAAAATGAGGAACTATATCAGCACAACACTTCGAAACAGTATGGTAGCTTCAGAAGTCAGAATAACTAGAACACTCAAATTCATGGGCAGGGGGAAGAAGGAAGAGAACATAAGAGTTTTCACATTTCTGGTGTAGAAAAGCAAGAAAACAATAAATACCAAGTCTCATATTGCACATTATGAAAAATGTGTAGAACAGGTTCCACAGGTCACAGGCGATACTGCCATAAGAAGCATTGAGTAGCTGGGGCAAGGGGGAGATGGATAAAATAACAAGGAATGACAAAACTCATTTGAAATGCCAAGTTACAGCAGGCAAAGAACTTCTTTAACTAAGCTGAATTTAACACATTTCTGCAAAGAAGCAGACTCCCATACAGAGTTATTGCAGCATCAAGGTCAACTTTTTTGAGCCTTGGCCCGCTGGAGAAGTGCTCCTTTTACATGCAGCTTTCACTATTTGATCCACTTTGTAACAAAGTTTAGATGTGGAAATATCACTGTTTGGCAAGCCCAGCAGAAATGCTTGGAGAATTAAGGAGAATTGCAATGTTCTGCAAAGTTCTGAGCGTCTCCAGAGGCTCAGCAACACCCACAAACGTGAAGGCCCCGTACAGCCACCTACCAGATTTTGCTAAAGATCCTAAGGTTTCGTTCCCTATGTCCCCATCAGACGAAAGCTCCAATATTCTCACTGTGCTATTTTGTTCTTCCCCAATACCCAAGTGCCATCTTGAAGCTCATGAGATTCTTGTCTGAATAAGAAAAGCCATCTCTGTGTGTAAAAGCCAATCCATATTTCATTACTGTCTATAGGAAAGAAACAATCCCTTTGCTATAACTTAAGAAAATTATTTTACTAAAGAAAGTAATGCCTTGAACAGAAAAAAAAGACAAAAACAGGCACCACACAGATGATTTTACTGCAGATGACTATGATGTAAAGGAAGAAGTCTATCTGAATGCTTGCACAGTCACTTATGGCTAAAAAGGTATTTTCTCAAATTCCTATCGATTCAAAGTTTAATGAAATGTCACAAGATAGTAACATATTTCTACCATTCCTATTGATTATGTTGGGAAAAAAAATCAACCAATCATGTAAAATAATATCTTATTAGAAAGGGACAAACAAAAAACTGATGATGCACAAAGGTAATACATATTGCAAATCTACAGACGTTTCAATGCATATAACATGGATTTTTTATTTTTGCTAGAATTTATAACCCAGAAACTAAAATATACTTTCCTTGATTTGCTGTGAAAAACAAAAACATCCCTTTTTAATGTATTTTTATTTCTCAGTTATATTTGTAAGGCCCTTTAAGAGAGGACTTTTAAATCTCATGGAGTCAATTCTGGCATTAATCAGCAGATCCATCTGAGAGCATAACATTACATTCCACTAAAGGTTAGAAAAGCAGGAAAGGTTACTGTATGGTGGTATGTCACATTGCGTCAAGATCAGGTTTATGCCATGTAATTTTACAATTTGAATCAAGCATAGTGCCCTTATATTTAGTGCTATAACACTGAGTTAATGCACTGGAGTATAACTCTAAACTAAGACTACTACTATATTCGAAGAACAAAAACTGCCTTCTGGAGTTTCTGCAGTTCTCTCTGTTTGGGTGTTTATACATGTTAATTTTATGCCATTTAGTAGTCCCTGGAGAACACAAGGGAAAAAAACATTTTTTACTTCAGTCATATTAAATCAGGAGTTGTCGAAATACTGAATCAGTTTGTAATAGTTATTTTACAAATTTCCCTCAATATTTTTCTATTTGTTTTCTAATACACCAGAGGTATTGGCAAATAAAACAAGTAATTTACATCCAAGCATGCTTTAATAGCCTTTTGTGCGTGTGTTCATCTAAACACACACATACATTATTAAACACTTTTATATATATACATATTGTTTAAAACAGTTTTGCTGTAAATAGATTAAATTGTAAATAAGCCAAAGACGGCCAGTGCCAGGAAAGCGAGCCCTGTAATCCATGCTTTTAGGAAGACCTAATGTAGCAGGAAGATAGATGAGTTTCCCAAAGTGATGTGGAAATGGCAAACCAGGCTTAACCTGGCACCTCTTTATATAAATATTTGCAAACAAAACTGTAACCAACTAAATTATTTGGCTAGTGTCACTGGGCTCCGATTAGGAGTCTGTCATTTCCATAATTAAGTTATTCAGTTCTTAGAAAAAATAGGAATTTTATGCAGTTCAGAGGAATATTATGCCTCATCAGAAATACGTGTTTATCCTGTATACTGTTAGGGGAAGAAGACTAGACAAATTCGCAGATTGGATACTTACAACCATGCCGTGTAAGAAAAAAAAAGGAAAAGAAAGAAAGAAAAACAAAAGACCAATATATATCTAATGTATATATTAACTTCACAGACTAAGATCACAGTTCATTTAAAAATAATCCAAGCCCTGATGGCACTAAATGACAAAATTATGTTTTTCAGGCACACACAGAGAGCCTATAAATAGGCATATGGGTCACCATATCTTCTGCTTACAGATACTCTACTCTAAAACAAAGGCAGCTCTAGTGGGGAAAAAAAAAGAGTTATCAGGCATTTCTTGGCTGTTTTGCAGGACTCACTGATTTTCAACGGAACACGTCAAGGCACAGCACGCACCGAGCCCAGAGCATGCTTCGTTAGAGGAAATGGAGAGAAACTATTTGATGTTTAAAATGTTATTTTGGGAGTTAGTTAGGCTCCTGCAACACCCCAGCTCACCCATGCGTCTGTTGGTTCCCTTTGGATGGGATTACGCTGCAGCCAACCCGCTCAACACTCAACTGGGGTCTCCTCGACAGCAAGCGGACTGAGCGCCACGCTGCTCCCACTGACTGCATCTTCCAGATGCTGCTTACACTGCCAGCCAAATTAACACGCAGATACAGGCAGATCTGCTTGATCCAATCTTAGACCTTCTGAGAAACACCCCAGTGAACCTTTGGAGAGAGAATTATTACCCTACATGGAGAGTAATACTACTTTATATCATACAGCTATGCATTAAAATACTGTGGCATAATGTCAAGCACAAGAAATTGTATTGCTGCAATTAGTGGAAGGGCGCCCGAAGTCTTCGGTGGCTGTGGGTTAGGTAGTAGCATTATCTCATGCAGCAACAAATTGCAACGGTTGGGTTATGTCTTGCTGCTAATTTAACCCAAGAAGGTTGTGTCTGTGCAGGGCACGCTCGCGTGCACACACACAGAGCAACGCCCCCCGGGCGTCACCACGGATCTGGGCAGAAAAACAGCAACATCATCAACATACATGATTAGAACTGGCAAAACTGAAGTTATGAACCAGCAGTTGTTGCAGCAATTACAGCTTCCTTTGAAGTGTATAGTTATTTTTTACACAATTCTATGTATAATGCAACACACACCGACCCTTGCAAATGCCGCTGGTGGGAATGCTACCTTTTCTCAAACACATTCTTGGTCAGCCATCCCTGTATTCTAACAAAATACTTCTTGAAAACAATCTCTCAAATGAGAAAGACACAGTGCACAGAGAAAGGAGGGCTTTACCTAAAACTCTCCTAACAGTAAGGAAAAAGGAGATTAAAAAGGAGACCAGGCAATGCTAAGCAAGGAACATCTTCAGGGGCTCTGTCACTTGCTTAATGGGAATGATGGATAGTGTTGTGAAAGGCAGTGCTATTGCCAGACTTTCCATGCGTGCCTTAATACCCGCGCTAATAAAGGTGAGAACGTATTGCTGGGCACCTCATAAATTTGGGCAGACATTGATCAAACTAGGAGTTTTGCCTAAGGGCAAAAAGGGAGTGGTACTGCTAATCTTCTGCAGAGTAACGTCTTCTTCCCAGCTAACGTACATGAGCCTCACATCAAATAACAAGATAGGGATGATTTCCCAAAAAAAAAAAAAAAAAAAAATTATCATACCTGGTTGTTTTGGTTTATTGCCATTTTAATAGGTAAGAATATAAAATTAGAAGTTTGCTCAACAGTTCCAGAAAAAGAAGACAAACATCCTACCAGTGCAGAGGTGGGTACTTGGCTCTTGGCACAATTATCATCCTAAATTGGATGAAAAGTTCAAAACAGTCTCGTCACTGAGTTTTCCATTAATGCATTGACGGTAATTTGCTGTCTACGGATCCACTACTCGCAACAGATACTCGTCTCGAAATCTCTCCTTGGCTCTGAGCTTCAATATTAGAGCCAAATAATTCCTTCAGATCTGCTTCAACAACTCCCCCTGAAATCTCTGTAAGTTTTAAGCATAGGAAAGGACAATATTTGACTCATATGAAGCAGCTGAACTACCAGACAGAATTTGGTGGGCTTCTTCTTATTATTAGCTCAAATTTTACAGTACTTCTCTTTATGCATAAGTTATAAAAGACATGGATTTTCAGGACTCACACTATGAGATCCAGATTAATATATAAGAAATGCAAAATTTATTTCTTCTTCCTGAAGGCTGACACTTGTCAGAAGTTGCTTATTTTTTATGGACACATGATCTGAATAATTTATTTAATAAGCTACAGAAGATGACTGTTTCCAGATATCAGCAAAAAAGGGTTCTCAGAGGTGATCTTGAAAATTCATAAAATACAAACCACTTCTCAGAAAAAGAAAAAAAAAGCAAAACAAACAAACTACCCACAGAACTAAGTGTGGATGTTCTTCACATGTAAGTGGCAATGATGAACAGACATCTTTTCAAGTAAGTGGAAACCTGCCAAGAATTATTTTTAAGCTAATTCACAGCGTATCACGAGAGCTGCTGTAGTTAATATCCGACTTCTGTGGGACAATTTTTCTTTTCACTTTTTCCTGTTTATTTTACACCTGTGGGGTTTCTTCCTGTTTTCCACAGCTCATAATATCATAAGGCCCTTACTCCCTGCTGAGTAACTGCGTATTTTTTGAGAACCTTGCCTCCATTGTGTAAAAAAAATATCTTTTTTGAGAGCAGCTGCACTACAACTGATGAGGCTTCAACTTTACATGTTCCTAGAGGGTCATAATTTTGAATAATATCAAAATTATCAACATTTCCAATACCCTTATAGGAAAAGCATATAGTGGTTTTAGTTCAGTATAATACTACCCAGGTTGCAGATGTTATTCTTAATTAAAATAAATCAAAATGGCTGCACGGAACAATTTGGTGGAATATAGCAAACTGGAGTAGTTTAGAACCATCATTTTTCTGAGCTAGCAAAGCAGTTTTTCTTGGTAATTACTCCATTATTTCTATTAGCAGAGGAGCGTGTATACATTGTATTATAATTATAAATAGTATTAAATAATCTGAAGCGTACTGTACATAAGATTTTGCAACAAAATTAAACTTGGACATCTTAACTTTGCATTTTTATAACCTGAACATTTTTATCTTACCTGGTTAGCAGAAGTATTAACATCTTACAGCAAGGAAAAAAGCTTGATTGTTCAGAAATGAAAAATTTTACTTTAAAAAAAAAAACAAAAAGGATCTGTGGAAATAACAGAGATTTTTGCAAAACACAATGGCACTATCAGTAACCAGATGCATCAGCTTCTGAAATAAAAAATACTAAAAATACTTGAATTAATAATTCCACCGCAGAGGCAGTCAAAACCTGCAGCTTACCCCAAGCTGCCCATGTGCAATTCAGCCCCTACCACACTCGTGGCTCCCCTCCCCTGCCCCTCTCACTCAACGTATCTCTATCAATACTCGATGCACTGCAAGACACTGCAATAAGAATGTTTCATTTTCCATTTTCCACGCATTTCCTGGGGCTATTAGCTGCATATTTAGGCAACTGTGTGCAGTGAAAGAAAACCTTGGCACTTTTGTCAAGTGATTTATTTTAAGACTGCACCGCCAGATATGTTAAGCGGAGCAAGCAAGGGAAGGGCATCGGCCCTTAAAGAACGAGCCCCTGCTCTACAATGTGCCTGGCCCACAGTAATTACTGCACTAACGTGAAGGTTACAAGGAAAATAAAAGCGAATTATTCAGATTGCAAGCCGAGCCTTTGTGCCAGGACCAAGGAGAAGCAGCAAATCGCTGTCCTCAGCAAACGCCCGCTGCCGCCATGCAGCCCCTTCCCTCACGGCCGTGCGTTAAAGCGGCAAGTTTTTGCTCCTGTTCCCCTTGGGCTCCCACTGCAGCCCAGCGGATCTGAAATGCCGGGGACCATCCCCAGAAACGCCTGGCACACTCAGGGAGCAGAGATGGGACAAGTGGCACGGGCAGCCGGATGTCCCTCCGTCCCACAGAGCGGCTCCGATCCGATCCAGTCCAGGACTGCCACAAGCACAGTATTGATACGGCTGTTACCATCTTACCATCTCTCCGGGGAGCATCTCCACGAGCCACAGACACCCTCAGATGTAAATAAATAAATAAACAAACAAAACAAGCACTACCAGTACCCAAAGCATCAGCTCTACTCTTTTTCCTTCTATGAGTTCTATGTTCTGCCAAATTACCCCACCAAAAAGAAAGAAAGAAAAAAGCCCAAACTGAAGTGCTCCATCAGCTACACAAAGGGTTCTGCGCCCAGCTCGGCTGCACCGGATCCTAGCACGGGCACTGCCAGGTCAGAGGAACACCAAATCCTGTTCGGAGACACCAGGACACCTTCCCTTAGAGAAGCAACACAGTCTTTTCAACCTGAAGAGCTGCTTGAACGCTGACCACATAGTGCTTTTCCACTTCTTTCCTTCATTTACAGGTTTTCTCTTTCTCTTGTCAGCTTTCTATATATAGATGCATTCATAGCTAGATATAAATACATATATATATATATAGTCCAGCTGGGATCATGGATTTGTTATATGAAAACAATGGAAGATTGTATCGGGTAAAAAAAGTTTTAGAAGAAAACACAGGTAAATTCAGGAATTCAAAGTTTAATAAAAGACTGACACATCATCTGTACATATAAAGCTTCATATAAATGTATTATTTACCACAGTTATATTATGGCAATCAGAAAAAAAAAAATCTGAGTAAGCTTACAAATGTAAGATGATAAGAAGGTAAGACGAAACAGGATCTTATTAAGGGGATAGAGAGTATTTTTCAATACAGTAAGGGCAGTAGCATTCCTGTGGTGATTTTCAGAGCACTACAAGACTTTTTGGTTGAATAATGAGTCCTTGGCCATTTAAGAAAAACACAAATTGGGTAAATTCATCAGAGATTTTTTTAGCACTTAATTTCCTAAAAAGCCCTTATGAGTTTGTTGAGGGTTTTTTATTTTTAATTGCACTGTGGAAAAAATCACCAGGCTTGAAAGACAGAGGAAAAAAATCACAGCCCTGCTCTTCTCAGCCGCTCACAAACGAGCTGGTAAGAATGACACCGGAGGCCACAGCTACTTGCAGGAGATCTCTAAGACCTGGATTCACACCATGTGCCTTGCTGCTCTGCAGCAGGTAGGCCAAATTCAGTCTGCAGGTATTTCTACTGTAACCTTTTGAACTTAGTCATTACTTTTTGAAGCTTTCTCCTCAAATTGCTGAAATCCTCATTAGCATTCGACTGAATAGGAAAATCATTTTCCTTAATCTGCTTTTGAAAACTGCAAGTACAAGCTGACCATTTTCACTGTAACAACTGCTTAAATTGTGATTTCTCTTCCCATTTAGCCCATCTTTCTACACTTTTACTCTTGTTTCTGTTAACTCTAATGCTGATAAAGAGTTTAAATTACCTCTATTTCTTTAAAAACTCTCCACTTCCTCATTTTCATCTTTGCACATTTTACAGAATTATCATCACTATCATCTCCATTCCACTATTCTCATTTTCTCTACATTACAGTTTTACTATCTAGAAGAAGTCCTGTTATCTACAGTGACCATTAACAATATGAAAAGTAAAAACAAATCACGCTACTTCATCAGAAGTTTGTAATCAGAATAACTTCCAACCACTTCTCACACTTTTGATCATGCATAAGCACTTAAGGCTTTCTTTGAAAAGCATAAAACAAGCTTTAAGCAAAAAAAATACATATATTTATGAGCAACATTTTGTTAAGAAGTTAATTCATCCAACAACTGTATTTTACGAAGAAAAAAACCCATAATACAGTATCATTTTGCTGATCATAAAAAGTTACATGCTGGTGTTTCAAAGCTGACTTTTAGCTCTTTATTTACTGAAAATGTTCCCACAAGTTAAAGGAGATCCACCAGTTGTTAGTTCACTAGTGATGTGCCTGAAATGATTACTGCGTGTTAGGATTTGTGAATTAGAGAAAATCATATATAAGCTTGTTATCTGCATTTCTACCGTGATTTTAATATACATTGCAAAGGGAGTTTATAGCCTCTCTACACACTTGGTAACCTCCAGGATTTTATGCTACAGTGTTTATTAGCTCTCATCAAGATGGATTTGTCAAGAATAAGTAGCACTGCCAATCAGACAAAAGACAAATGAATTATTTGCTGCTCTTGACCAAAATCATATCTAAGTGACAATTCTTCCTCCTGAGATAAAATAGTGTTTTTAAATGAAGGCAATACATTACATGCACTTGCAGGATTTTCAAGAAAATACAGTATCATACTACTATTTCTCTGATAGACAATGAACATCCGAGGACCTGAAATACAGCAAAACAAACCAGGAATGGCAGTGACACTTCAACACCTCAACAGAGCAACAAGTGGTTCTTAGAATTAGAAAAAACATTAGAAAATAAAGCGAGTAGCAATTTCTGATTATTTTTTTAGAAAAGCATATAATCACATCAATCAGCCATCGTTCAGCTGCATAGGGACAAACTCAAAGTATAACACATACCTAAATGCAATCCATGCATTTTAAAATGTGGTAAATTTTAATAGTGCTTTATATTGTCATTTTTCAGGTTTGGATATGGATTCTACTCTAAGCCATCAATGCAGCTTGAACTTTTATAGATTAATTTTGGATTTCATTTTGGAGAGCTATAGGAAAATGGAATTACATGATTATACCAGTAATGAGTAAGAAACATGTGAAAAAAATATGCTTCTAAAACGGGATTTAAAATCTAAGGTTTAAGAATTCAACATCCTGCACCCTCCCCCCTCAAAAAAAAAGCTTTCACTGAAGCTTCAGCATTGCTTCATCTTAGAATCATCAATGAGAAAACACACTCATGTTTTCAAACTGCAAACTATTTTTTTTTTTTTTTTTTTTTTTTTTTTTTAAGTTTTGTGAATGCGCTGCATTTATAATTTTTCCTGTTTACCCTTAATTGTATCTGGATGGTCTGTAAGGGCTCATTTGCTATGAACGGATGGCACAAAAGCAAGGACCTCATTTGAAGTTCCCAGCAGTCTCTCAGGGTCAGGCTTTTAATGGCTCCCAAATTAAGTCTTTTCAATTCAACAGCAATGACTTAATTTACCTTAGTACAAACAGTATCACTTAAGTCCTAATCACATTAAAGCACCAGGAAAAGCACTGACTGCACTGCAACCTCTTTAATAGTTACTCCTAGTGAACACAACTCTACCCCACGTCACGTAGACATCCTTTCAAAAAACTTAAAAAAGGAAATTTAAGTATTAGTTAAGAATAGTTTATGAACTGATTTCTGTTTTCATTGTCCCAGGGTGTTACCTGGGGGAAATCTTCCTCCTGGCCAAATCCCCCCTTGCTTCCACACCTTAGCTGAGGAGCTCATCAGCATCGGTCGTTCTGCACGATCGTGCTTTCGGGGATGGTAATCAGACTTTAGCGGAAGGGTTGGAGGCACTCTGCACCTACTTCACTGGGATTTCTCTAATACCATAAAGGAAAAAGTATCAGTTGCTTCCTTCAATACATGAACTCTACTAAAGCCATCTCAAGGACAAAACCTAATTATAATTTTGACATAGTTTTACCTTCAAAACCAAACATGAAAGTAATAATATAATACGCCTCACTTCCCTTGCCTATTTTTTCTATTTTAATTTTCTAATTTTAATGAACAAAGGCACTCCAGAAGAGGGTCCATTATACATAAAAAATAGGCTTCAGTCTTCAAATATGACCTTTTAATTAAAATATAACAGATCATTAAAAAAAAATTATTTCAACAGTTAAGAACTCCAAAAATACAATTCTCGTAAAGCTCCACAAAGAGAAAAGTAACAGTCAAAGTTAAGGACACGCAGCAAAGTGTGTGCTGAAGTGACATCGCACCCAGCACGTGGCCAAGCAGCAGCAAGACAGAGCAGCGGAGGGCAGGTCACCCCCATCTGGGGTCATTTGCAGTAATTTGTAGCATTCCTCACCAGGCATTAAACTGCCACCGTATGGAGCCAGGTGACTGGATGGGAAAGCGGAGACTGTGCTTTTCTTGCAGAAGTTGAGGAGCGCGCGCTGTGTATCCTGAGCGCTCTGCACGCATCACCATTTGACTCTACTGATTTGCACCCAGAAATGGGGTGATTTCCATGGTCTCCACACAGGCTATGAGACCTTACAAAGTCTGAACATGCGCACAAATCAGTTCACAAGAACAAAATCACCAGAAAGAATAAGCCTTCACCTTCCTCATCAGTTTCTACTGGAGGAAGTTGGGTTTTTGTTTGTTTTTTTGTTTGTTTGTTTTTCTTCTATCGCAGAAGCGGAGCCAATTCCTAATTAGAAATATTCTTCTACAACTGAGCAAGTAAAATCACCAGCACTTACCACTGCAAAGAGCAAAATGAAAGTCAGCGTTCTCAAATCTTCCTCCCATTAAGACAGCTCATTTTATAAATATTTTTTTAACATCAGTTCTATATGAGACACAATTACTGCTTTGCTACATGTCTGTCCTGACACGTCTTTCCTGAACAGACAATTTTAGCAATCTTTTTCTCCTTTAGTTCTTATGTAAGATTCCTTCTTCTCACAATGTTGATGCAAAGGAGAAACTATGAGATGTCCCCCTTTCCATCAACACCACCACATGAACGGGCACCTATTATTTCTTGAGCAATACAGAATGGTGCATTCCTAGAAAATATTGTTTTCCTGGGAGCTTCCCAGGCAAACAGGCACTGCGTGTGTTAAAATGAAGTGTTCTTCAGTGCACAGATTCTCTTCAGCCTGCCAAAGCCAAGAGTTGTGCCCCTAGGCAGAAGTTGGCAATTCCTGGGGCATTTCACGTTCCCCCATCGCTGCCGGGTGCCTCGTTCCATCACTCCCTGCACTGCGGAGGCCAACGTGGAGCAGAGCCAGCCACAACAGTATGTAAATCTGGGCTGCCAGACAAGCAGTGATTAATTAGAGACGCAAGAAGTTGATTCAAGAAACGTTAGAGGTAACATTAATTTAAAGACTGTCCCAATTAGCTTTCTAAATGCATGCCTAAGATTTTCTATATTGCCAAAAAGGAACAAGAATAGAGACTTTTGAGAAGGATTGTGAACAGTCCCAGTTTTCACAGTGGTCTCCCTCATTTTCCCATTGTAGAAAAACAGCATATACAGAAGTTGGGAGTGGGCAAGTGTTTCTTGGAATTTCCTGTAAATAACTTGCTTTCCCCAGGCTGCTATATATCAGTCTGCTATTTTAGAGTTAACAGCTACTCCCTGACAGAAAATAAAGACAAAGAGAGACAAAGCTGCAGGTTAGGGTTAATCCTACTTCACGGAGTTGTGTGTTACATTTTCACAAGAGCATTACCCAAGTTGCTCCTTTTATAGATTCTTAAACACCAGAGTAGGCCATATTCAGTGAAGGCCCCAGAGTATCACTACCAAAATAAAGGGAGGTAATTCAGCCACCATCATTTACACTGATCTGAGGCCTTTTTTTAAGCAGAACATAGAGGTGTGCCCTATATCAAGTGGAGAGAGCTACCCATGAATAAGTTTCTGAGACAAGGAGTAGTGCCCCTTCAGCAGCAACCCTCATACCCGTATCAAGATTTTGGAGGCTGAAATCTTTACATGTTGGAGAAAAGATGGAATGGGCCCTGCTGATGGGATTGCTACAAAAGCCCCTTCGTGAAGAGGGCTTTGCTGATGGTGAGCCATGACAACGGCCTCAGGTGGAGAAGATGGGGCTTGAATCTGAAGTTAGGACTCTATATAAATCATTACTTGAGGCTGTGCCCTTGATGATCCCTCAAAGCTGCTATTGCTTTGGTTGAGTAGGCCTTGAAACCTTCTAGGACTTAAGACTTGCGCTTCTGTAAGCTCTTTTTATACAGCATTTGAACAAAGAAAGTTTTTGAAGCAGACTGTTCTTTATCAACTTCTCCAAACATCTTAAAACATACTCTTCCTAAGTTCTGTGGATCTCTCAAGATAAACGAACTGCCTTCCTGGAATGGAGACAATAGAAAATCCCTTACAATTTCTTGGAACCTTCTGAAAATCATATTCAAAATTACTGCATTCTCATTTGACCCAACAGCTCTTACTGTGTGGTAAACCTGGAGATAGATTATGAGCTGCTTATTACAGTGATGAACCAAGCAAGCCACATTTTCATTCAAAAAATTACTTCTTTATAAATAAAGCTTGGTTAACCTTTAATGTTTCACTTCAATCCCTCTGCATTCAAACTTCACTTAGGGCATGGATAACAAGGCCTCTTAAGCCCCTTGCTAAACGCTTACACACCGATGCTTTCCATGACTCTACCACTAGTCTGAACTACTACTCAGTGTTTACAATTATCACATCCCATTAATTTTAAATGATGACCTGTTTGAAACATGACATCCTCAAGAGTTGCCTTGGCAATTGCCTCTAACTGTTTCTACGGCTATTGTATGGAGCATGAAGAGTTTTCCTTCCCAGCTTTTATTCATACAATTACTGAAGATCAGACCTTCTCCTCGATGAAATGCAGCCTGCAGACATCACGCAGAGGAAGTCCTCTAGAGGTGGCACACACTCTGCCTGCCCACTTCTTTATTTTCCTTAATCTCCCTCAGCTCTTTCCCTGTCCTTTGGTTTATGAACTTCACTGTTTTTTTTCCCCCATTCCTTAATATACTGCTGGGGTAAACTGTTTCAGTTCTTGTCCACAAAGTTAAGTGCAAACATCTCTTGAAGCACTGCCTAAAAATGAGCTATATATGCTGAACTACTGAATGTTGCCTGGTTTCCTCTTCAGGATTTACCTCTTAATGTTTTATTTTACCGGCCATCCTGCCAGTGTTTATAAACCATCATCAACATTTCCAGACCTGCCTGAGTTATTAGAACTCTGCTACGGTACAAACAGAAATTGGGCATGTTCCTCTGCCTCACAGCCCAAGCAAACACACACAACCGACCAGCACCTGTTCAGGACAGCCTCCACAGGACGCCCATTATGGGAAACCAAAACCAGGCCTTTACCCGCCATGCAGTGCTGGGGGGTAAAGTCACTAAGTGTCTTTTCCTCAGCTATATTATCTACTTTTAATAGCCGTAATGACTATTTACCCTTTCCCCTCATGTTTTAGTAATGAGTTACTTGCTGCAAAATGCATTTTATATGGCAGCCTCCGTCTTCAAACTAACGGAGAATGCGTGCTATTTCTAACCCCAGGCACAGGGCCCTTCCCTTCCCGCTCCAGTGTCTCTGTTGCTCATGCTTGTTACGGAAGCCCCGGTTCAGTCTCGGAATATTCAGCCCAAATTGTACCTAGGCGTTTTAAGGAGAATGGCAGCAAAATAAATAAATCTAATTCCTAAACCCCAAGCACTGTATTGTCCTGTTCCTTCAAAACAGATGGATACAAAACGCAGCAGTAGAACTGAACTGTGAAGTTAACAAAACTCCTTTTATCACCATGAATAACAAACTGAAAGAAAAAAAAAAAATCCCCTTCCATTATGTGATATACTAAATATTTCTAAGTAAGTCTTTTAAAAGCATATTAGTATTGACCGAACTAAATTCATGTGTCTAGTCCATATAAAATCTTGTAGAGAATGGCTTGGCCTGCACTATTCAGAGTTAGACTAGCAGTAACTGCACCACAGAGCACTTAAACCCGGTCTCCTTCGGGCCCCGTGAGTTGTTGCCTTAAGACAAAGTTATTTATTTGTGTGCATTTTTTTCCAGTTAAAAATGCCTGAAATAAAACAAGGCCTGTGTTGCTTTAGCAAGAGACTGTTTTAAGAGCCTGGACCAAGAGTGTATGCGGCAAGTCCTGCAGCCCTGGCTCCCTTGTGTGTGCAGAGCCTGCTGGAAGAGCACAGAGGAAATACACGGATGCCGGGAAAGGGGCAGGCAGGGAAGGAAAGCCGATGCAGACTCAAGAATAGTGCCCAGTCCAAACCACCCCAAAACACCCGTGAGTCTTCAAACAAATGAGCTGGGTCATGCCAAGAGAGAAGTCGGAGCGAACTAACAGAGAGGCAGATGGGTGGCGGGGGAACCAAGGTCCCCAGGGTGAGGCAGGGAGTGGAGAAGCTTCGCAAGGTACTCGGTGCCCACCCTGCTTCCTGCAAAAGGACACGGCAACACGGGAACGACCACCACGTCAAGCCTTATGCTTTGTTTTTAAATATCTAGTTACATATTCATTTTTAATAGCAATACTTGCCTATATGTTCCATCATATTTAAATATTGTTGAAAATCAGACTAATTAGGGATGCTTGGAACAGTCAGAGAAAACAGAAAACAGCAGCTAAAATTATAAAATAATGAGAGATTTTCTTTGTAGAAATGTAACAGTATATAATTCATATGTCAAAAATGCAAGTACCATTTCCTGGGGCAGATGACAGATAAGCTCATTAAAGTGAATTCAATAATATGAAAGTACTAGAGGATTTTTGTTTGCTTGTTTTGGGGGTTTGTTTGTTTGTTTTGTTTTTTAAATTGGTAGAGCATAGCAAATGATTCTATCAGTCCAGCAGGACGACAGCATGGAAACTTTATGCTGTCCACCTGAGGAAGTGAGAGCAATAACCAGCTTTGTTAAGGAGAAGACACCGATCCAACAATACAAACAGCAAACACTAAATTGATGAGAATTCAGTATGAGGTCATTGTATGTCCATACGGTTTTATTTCTGTCTCATGCTATAAAGCAAAGAACAGAGTTCAACCTATTCCAGACCATCCAAGTAATCCGAACAGCAGTAGTTTCCAAAAGTATTGAGTATTAATTAGATGATCAACAGTCACACTAGTAAACTGAATCAGATTTCAGTAACTAAAAAAGTAATCTAGTAATCTGCTTTTCTTTAACCAGAGAGTCCTGAAATTTGGTCAAAATTGCCGAAGATGTGAAATGAACCTATCAATTCACCTAACCTGCACTCACAGTAAGTAAATGGGTTTTATGCAGGAGATCCCCTGCGTAGTTTCCCCACTGCACCACAGTTGCTTCTGAATAGCAGCTTCCAGATGCAGAACTTGGTAGCAGAAAACAGACGAGGACCCACCAAACAACAAAATCGCCAAAGACTCTTCCCATCCCCACGTGCTATCCCGACGGAGCACTTAGCACCCCTTGGCCACACCGGAGCAGCTCCAGCAGCAGGACCATAACCTGGACATGCATCAGGTCTTCGGCCCTATAGTCAGATTTTTGTCTTTTGCATATAATTTTCCAGAGCATCTTCTTCAGAGGTGCCTTGCTTATTCATCAAGTGGCCCTGGCATCCTACTGCTGGAGTAACACTCGTTTTCCCTCTCCGCCCTCAAGACCAAAGCTCCTGCTGAACATTCAAGCACACACATGCAGACTGCCTTCTCCTGTCAACACGCTGCTGTTTCCAGATTCAGAGCAGAAAAGGCAAATCAAGCCACTTCATTATTAATAAGCCACTGGGGGGGGGAAAAAAAAAAAAAAAAAAAAAGCGAGTGCAACAAGAAAACCAC
>JAYECN010789021.1:0-44080 GCA_035222435.1 Microcambeva ribeirae | reverse complement strand
CACCTTCTTGTCCTCCGCGTGCCTGGAGACGACTGCCAGGATGAGCTGTTCCATCACTTTTCCAGGGATGGGATCAGCATAAATGCTTTAGGTTCAAACTTGCCTGTTGCATGGCGGGGGAAGGAGGGGGGGCTGTAGCATCAGGATCGTACTCCCAAATAATGCTATCCCCCAAGAGGATGGTAAATTTTATTTTTCATTTATTTATTAAAATTTCACAACTAGGAAGATGCTGCAGTTCTTTCAAACATGAAGTTAATAACTCTGCATGTTTACCTGAGTTGAAGACTAGCATTCTTTCTTTTAGCAAATCCTCTGTGTTGCCTTTTTTTAACCTCCACCAAGTATCTATTCTCATCCTTAAAAGAGAAAATTGTGTCCAGCTGTAACTGAACCATCTTTTCCCTTCGCCTTTTAGGAGCAACATTGAGTATGAAGCTACTGTGACCATTACTGGAATGCTGGGAGAGAAGCCCTGCAAGCTACGGCTCAGGGGACAAGGGACAAATGATGAAAAGTATGAAGATCTGTATATGACTTAAGCAAGACATTGTGGGATAAACACCAAAGTAACGGGTCAGATGTTGAACATATCATTAGCTGAGCTGGTATTTTGTCTATTTCAGTTTTTAAATACGAGATCTTTTAGAATAAACTTTGATGTTGTGAAGAATGAAAGTTCACGGCCCTTCAGAATAGTCACAATGTCATCCTGTGCTATTACCCACTATCCCACAAAGCCAGCTCTACAAAATAATCAATTTAAAATTGTGAAGCAGCTATGCTACCACCTAACAGATGCTCAAATTTGAATCAAAAGACTGTTGATACCTTAAAAAAAGTAGCTTTTCTTTCAGGCTGTTTTTTCCCCCCTCCCATTTAAATGGCCATTGATAAATAATAACAGCAAGAAGCCCTAGGGCTATTCCCCCCTGGTGCCTCCTCAGTGTCTTCCCTGAAAAGGGGGAACACCAGCTTTCCCTGAACTCTCTGGGAAATCAGCACTGCTTGTTTCATCCTGCTTGGGTACTGCAAACAGCCCCTTCAGCTAGGGAGGGAGGAATCAATCTTGCTTTTAATTCTTTCCCCTCATGTGGTTCCCATTTGCTCACACTTCTCTTTAGCTAAAGAAATATTTAAAAAAAAAAATCACTGAAATTCCCACTTCTGAGTCTGTTAAGTGTAAATGACCTCTGTCCAAAGCAAGGGGGAAGGAAGATAGGGCTGCAAGTTGCAGCAAACAGATGATGATCATCAGCTGCCTTCAGCCTTGGCTAAGGCACCCTTATGTCAGCAGTGAGAATTCATTTTATCCAGGGGAAGCTCAGGGTGCAGAAAGGACCCTTGAAGATGTAAAAGGGTCTCTCTGCCCACTCGGGGTAATTCCATCCTTTTGCTCTAAAACACAGCACACAGGATTGCTGATGAGACTGGCTACAGAACAGGAATGTGAGAACATAAAATAGCTCTACTTAATCATAACCTTCAAATAACAACCATAACAGAAAGAATACAACTTATTGCAAGAACATGATTGTATTTATTAAGTGCAAAAACAAGAGCCAGGACAAAGTACTTCAGTCTGTGTTAAAATTTAAGCTTTTCTAACATGTCAAAAACGAAGAGTACATCTCTTTCTCAAGCACTTTGCTCTGAGTTTTAATGATATTTCTGCTCATAAGAGAGAACACACATATGGGAGAACTTTACAGTATGCAAGGTATACATTTGTACTGCACTGAAGTACTGAGCATGTTGCTGATGGCCATGTAGTGCTTGCAGCCAGTGATATGCTGAAATCTGTTCCATGTTAGGTAATTAAATATTATTAAACATAACCTTGTCTTCCAAGTTAAAAATCACACAAGTTATTGCAAAAAAACATTGTAAAAGATGAAATGGCCAGTTTCAAATTCCTAGCTTCTAGCCCTTTAATCAAGCCTTTTCTATTCTGGCACCGCAATCACTTGTTTGATGAGAAAAGCCTGGCTTATGAATGTACTACGTGTTAGTCCTTCCATGTTGCCCCACTAAAGTACATCTGTCAGCATATGGGCAGTTTGCAACCTGAATAGGACAGTTACAAAGTAAAAGATATTAGCCATCTTTGCACTGCTTACAAAAATAAGCCTTTCTAGAACTCTTACAAGACTGGTTTATGTAAAGATCTTAAAAAAAAAAAAAAAAAAATTCCTGGAAAAGCCATAAAATGAAAGTGGCAATGCACGTAAGTGACAGTTGCAGAAAATGTGTCAAACAAGGTGACTCTCTGATGATCTACTACTCTCTGACAATATTCAGAGAATAAAGGGATCAGGTAGATTAGAAATATTAATTCATAAGGATCACACGTAGGTCTGTAGTTGATGTTCAGGTGATCACATTTCTTTTCTCATGTTTGGATGCATTTCAACTCAAGCAAATGCCAGATCAAGGTATTTTGCTTAATTTGTGGCTAAGATTTGTAGGTCTAGTAAAGAATCCCTGAATCCACTTGATTTCACAGTGCAAATCATTTGCTATAACTAGAGAAGGCAAAGAATTAGGTGCTGCATTGGGTCTTCAGGGCACTGGAGTTTAGTTTCCTGGATACTCAAATACTGCTGCAGCTCCCATGCCGGTTCCCATGCACATGGATACAACACCGTATGCTCTGAAACAGAAGAAACAGACTAAGGTTTAGATTATCTATGGGGAAAAAAGTACAAGACACTTGAGCTAACCATAGCCTTCCAGAGTTACCAAGAGCATTTTTAACTCGGGAACAGTCCCAGCAAGGCACAGACACATTTATCTGCCTGCTGTCTCAGTGTGCCAGAAACAAGCACCACAAACTGATGGTTACTTCTGAGATGGTTCCTTAGATATGTTTGAAGTGTTTAACACTGTTCTTCAGGACTCACCTTTTCCCTCTGCGCTTCAACTCATTGAGCAAAGTGACAACTTGGCGAGTGCCGGTACAGCCCAGCGGGTGTCCCAGAGCTATGGCTCCTCCCAGGGGGTTGACTTTCTCCAAGGGAATGCCCAGCTTTTCAATGCAGTACACGGCCTGGAAAGACACGGGGAATCATCTCTCAGGGATTTTCTTCCTTCTGTTAGTTCTCAGCTTGCTGAGCCAGCAAACTGCAGGGAACACTTGGTGGTCTACACAGAGGGATGGCAAACAGATGGGCAGACAACACCGCACAGGCCCCAGGGCTTCTAAAGATTTGTACTTGACATCAACTTAGCTCAAGTTATGTTTTCCATTGCACAGAATCCAGATTGTCAGATCAGCTGCTATGAAAACATTTCAGTTGTTTAAATATTACATAATTAATACATCAATCAGAAGAGCAGCTAGCTCTTTAGGTAGGCGATGTGTCTCAGGGGAAAACATGGGACTACACTGCATATCCAAAGCGTATGAATTGAGCTAGACTGATAATGTCATCTCAGATTGAACCCACATACTTTATGATGGGTATATCATTTTTAGAAGACATAGTGAAGCTTCTTCCTTTTATAAGGCATCACTGAACCGACAAGACTGCAACACATTTCTATTGAAACCACTCTACAACAAGTTGCATCTCTTATGAAACAGCGAATTTTGCAAGTTGGTATAATAAGGACACAAAGATTCTCATTCAGTGGAGAAATTTGCCCTTTTTTAACAGTTATTTTAAGCAACATCCTGCTTGTTTTTATTTGAAGAGAAATGGAAAATAATTAATGATTCATTGGATGTGTAATGGGTGGAACAAGCTGAAACTGAAATTGAGACCAAGCTGAAACATCCTCTGCTACCAAGCAGTACAGCAAGTTGAACAAGATGATCACTCACCTGGCTAGCAAAGGCTTCATTAATTTCATATATATCAATATCATCCAGAGTCAAACCTATGGTTCAGAAAAGTCAGGATTTAAAAGGAGGTATTTTTGCCTTACGAGTGCATCAAAGAGCAATTCACTTCAAGCCTCCCTTCATGAAATCTGGTTCTACTCCACTGTTGACAGGAGGGCAACCTTTGCTCTGTGGGGTGTGTATGTTTATATGCACGTGTATGTACAACGATTTCTAAAGACTGCAAGCCACCACATTCCTTGGTATCTGAGCTTGCCAAATTTCCTTAGATTAAAGGTGGTTTCTCTGTAGAGGGATTAAAGATCAAAAGGGTGTTTCGAGACAGAAAGATAAAACTGTAGCTGAGCACATGACTGCTGTTGTATCCACCTGTTGTCACTGTGGTCAGGAGGTATAAGAGCTCTTAAAGAACTGGGCAGTAAGAACTCCCAGGACAGCCTAATCTACTGATCAGCCCTCACAGTTGTAACTTGGGACTGCCTAAGTAGAAAAGAGAACCCAAAGTGTTCTAAGCTTTAACGATTCATCGCTAGCAACACTGATTTATTGGTGGGAATTCACAGAACACCACCCCGGTCATATTAAGGAAAATGGCATCAAATGAGCTCTGAACTACTTGGTACTTCTTAACCATATGTTGGGATTGTGCAGGTGTGTTTTATTCTAGGCATCTAGAAGTGAGTGAACAACAATTTCTACATCAGTAGAAGTAAACAGCATCACAGGATGCTGTTGGATCCTACCCTGGCAGGATCTCTTCTGCAGGTTTAAATCTAAGCTCCCTGTTCCTATGGCACATGGCTGCACATCCTAAAGTCACATAATCCCAAATCTCCTTCTACAGAGTCTGCTTTGCTACGTGTGGAACCGTGTAGGTCAGCAGGTGGTTCCTTACCCGCCTTCTCCAGAGCCACAGGGATGGCGTAGGCTGGTCCGATGCCCATGATGTCCGGCGGGACTCCAACCACAGCGAAGGATTTGAGCACCCCCAGGATGGGCAGCCCTAACTGTGCCGCTTTGGAGCGTTTTGCCAGGAGAACAGCAGCTGCTCCATCACTGACCTGGCTGGCATTACCTGTTGTGAGGGATCTGTTAGAACCTCCTTTGGCTCAGCACACTTTAGTACAAGGACAGTATGGGGCAGCAACAACCGTATGAATTTATTAACGGAGCTGACCTGCTGTAGTGCTGCCGTGCTCCTTGAAAGAAGGCTTCAGCTTTGCCAAGCCTTCCAGGGTAGTAGAGGGCCTAATGCCTTCATCTTGGGACACCGTGATGGTTTTTCGATTGCCCTTGTCATCCACAACAGTGGTCTTCACTGGAACAATCTCGGTTTTAAACAGTCCCATCTGCTGAGCTCTTGCTGCTCTGTTGAAGACACAAGTTTAAAAGTGGTGTGAAGCCCGACTGCAGCAAGCCAGTCAGTGAAAACATGAATTAAAGCGTGACTTGCTTTACAGATACATCCCTGTGAGAAGAGTACGGCTAAATAATGGGAATACTTATTTCCACTCAATATTAAGACAAACTTCATATCTGTACATCACGGGAAATACCACTAACATAAAGGAGAACCTCCTCACGCCCAGGTGACAGGACCACACACTTCTGAGCAGGATCGCGGTAGTTTCCTCTAGCACCTGACTGCTGACCACCATCACAGCCGTGGGGTTGTACTTGCCTAGCAGTACGGGCACATCACAACCAGAAGAAAAATGAGTAAATCCTGACTCAGAAATCAATTCTTGGAGTTTAAAATAGGGCAAAGCCCTCTAGGGCTCTACAAAAACAGACCACTGCCAACAAGTTAAAGAATGGCTTAAGTTTCACTCCCTCCTTTGTCCTATTAAAGACAAGTTGAGCTTTAGACTCTGGGCTGTAGGTGCAGTCTGGCACCTAAATGTCACCTTTCAACTCAAAACAATTCCAACTTACAAAGCACTACATAGCAGGGAGTCCCTTCATTCAGCAATTAAGGTGCTGAATGGGTCACAGTGACAGAAGGAAAGGGTCACAGTGACAGCAGCACTGCAGGAAGGAACAAGGGACATAAGGAAGAATGCAATTAGCCAAACTAGAATCAATTTAGGAAACAGATTTAATTCTTATAGGAATAAAAGACTTATCTTTTATTCCAACAAGGTATGTAAAGCCTGCCACTGCAGGGCTGATGCAAAAGATGAACCTGCCAGCAGCACAGCACCCTTTATAGGGAACAAGTGTGGGACTTGCCACTTGCGTCACCCCCTCACTGCTTTACACTTTAATTCATAAAATGAAAATAGTACTCCCAGGTAAATGAAAGTAAGAGCGAAAGGCTGAAGGACAGATCGGCAACGCTACAGAGATCCTGAAACTGAGGCCAGAAAAATGACTCCTTTCCTCAGGAGAGGTGAGGACCACATTCACATGTCCTTTTGCGTTATCAGCTCAATATCAGTGAGAAAGGCTGGCATGCCAAGTTCCCTAGAAACAGGGCCAGAATTTAAAGGTTAACTGGCCTGTGCAGTGGCTTCCTGTATTAGATAAGTAATTGGACTGTGATAATGCAAAAACAGACCTCTGAAAGTCAATTTAACTCTTTGGTGCCAGCAACTTCAGTGTCTCCTCTGCTAATGGACTTCCATTGATCCAAAAGATAGTTTACTTTGGCAGTAATTTTACCTAAAAGGAACGTTATTAGGGGTAAAACTGGAGTCACTTGAAGCCAAACACCTGCAGCAAAACAAGCAATTCTCCGCAAACTCAGCAGTTCCTTAGAAATGGTCGCTTTCAAATATACCCTTTTAGGAAAACTTCCCTCTAACGCAACACCCAAATTCATTTTAAAATAATATTGAGCTGTACATTAGTTTCAGAAAGTTCATGAAAATTGCATCCTTTGGATGCTGAAAACACACAGGTGTACTCTGTGCCTAAGGCTGGCATTTCCAGTGGTATGTGCACAACCATTAGTCAGGCATCTCACAGAGTCCAGGATTCAGATTTCCTATCACACCACCAAGGATCCACACTCATCTTCACTGTGACCATCAAGTTTCCTTCCTCACTACTACATTTTGAAAAGCATTAAAGGCTGCACTTAGTCACTAAGGGGAAATAGCAATGCTTTCTTTCCCCCCTCTCCTCTCTGTATTTATTCCTTAACCAAAAGATGAAAAGAAAAAAAAAAAAGAGTATTTACTTTTGTTGGGAAGTCAAGGCAAAGGCATCTTGCTTCTTTCGGGAAACTCCAAACCTTTCTGCCACGTTCTCCGAGGTTATTCTGGAGAAAACATCACAGAATTAGTCTAACGACATATCCAGTGGAATTGCAATCAGCTTCTAAGACACAACAAAGACATGCAAGCAGCAGCTTCCCTCCTCAAGTCAACTGCTGCCTTCTCAGTGCAGAAGTGCTTGGCAGAAGCAGACCCTGGTTCAAATCCACCACCACCCCAGGGTTCACATCCCCTCTCCCATCACACTGCAGATTCCCCCGTGGGCCCCCATCTTCACCCAAATGCAATCAAGTCAAGAGTGGTGCTGGCAGGACGAGTGTGTGAGAGGGAAGTTCAAGGCCGCTATCATCCTCCACCTTTATCACTACACATAGCAGCAGCATGTTTATTTATTAAGACCTGTCTGCTGCTTTACGTGTGAAAGTTCACATTATGAAGTTCAACAGCATTTCCAGACAGCCTAGACACACAGTTGTCTGCACTCTTAACCCATTGAGATTTTCAGTAAGACGAGGGAATCTTCTGTCAGAACAGATGATTTTCACTTCACAAAACGAGTCTTTCACTACAGCAGAGGAGGATGCTGACACATACAAATCTAAATACACTGTATCCAGAGGCTGATCCATTTAAAATAGAGCAGTTACTGAGCAGACAGAATCTACAACCTTAACCCTTAAACTCTGGGAAGGGAAAACACTTACCCCATAGGAATAAGGCAATCACGAGCTTTGCTGTTTTCCATTGCACGAGAACTGATATCGCCAGGGTTGTTTCCACTTCTGAGGGACATTGATTCCACGCTAGACACAGAAAAATAATTTGAATTTGCCACACTACTTTCATACTGCATTTGCAATAATTGATAGATGAAAATTCAGTATCTTGACTACATTATTACCTATTGCTCTACAGAAGTGCAGACAGCAATTAAAACCTGGCTCAGGCACAGGCTTCTCCATCACCAGTATAAGTATTAACAGGAAATGAAAACACACTGCTAGATTAAATTCTTCCTTGCTTTACTAGAGCAGGATACCATTGTCAACAGTTGATTCCTTGTGTTTTTACAAACTAGGACGGAATCGCTAACTATTCTGGCACTCTCATCTCTAAATGCAATAAGAAACCTAAGGATCTTGGGCTGGAGTTTCCAGTGAAATCATTGACAGAATAAAGATGCCAGTTACAGCTTGAAAACTGCTTGGCAGTATGTTAGCACAAGCATTACGCAAACCAGAGAAAAAAAAAAAAAAAAAAAAAGGCAGTTTAATGAGTTATGTCATTTGTATTTTGCAACAGAAAATTTGAGCTCTTAGAGGCTGCAGTCTTTGGCCTGCAAATGAATTAACACATTCAATATAAAAAAAGATTTACTAGGCAAACCATCAGTTCACATTAGTAAGCTTTAGTAAACTTGCAGTAGACCAAGGAAGAAGAATTTACTTATATTCTGCACCATACATATGTACATTAATACAGAAAAATACATTAACATAGAGAAGACACTCCTGGAAAGTGAAAGGACAATAAGGCTTTTCTCCCAAGCAAGTAAATAACTGACAGCACATACCAACTCTAACACAGGGCACCGCACTGCTTGAGTTCAACTGCATCTACTCCCAGGTAGAAGGTACAGAATTAGGTTTTGACTTGGAACAAAGCTCACCTAAGGTATGTTGGGTCAGAAGTCATGCAATGTCTCCATATACAGAGGACAAGCAAATCTGCTCAGGTTGGGAGCATGATTTGGGATTTAAAAAAAAAACTCACAAAAGAGCTATTTGTAATGTTTTAGGTCTTTAAGGAACTATTGTAATTGCATAACCATTCAGGATCTTGAAGTGTATCATTTTGGTGGATACTGCCAAGCAACTTTTTGCACCTGGGAAGCCAAGGGAAGACTGAAAAGCATCACTCATTCAACCAGAAGTGACCCCCTGAACACCATGTGCTCAGCAGGCTTCAGACACCTGCCTGCCTGAGCCATTTATTTCAGAACAATCTAAGAGGGCAAAAGGGGTTCTCAGCATCATCTTGCTCAGCCAGGTGTGTGCAGTTGTCAGTATATTGTAAAGAGATATTTTTCTAAAAGCTACAGCGTGACTGTGTGTGGGAATAATCCAGGAAACACGCTGAGGCAAAGAAAATGTGAAAACAACTATCAAGCACCTTTCTTTAGCTCATTCTTCTGAGGCAAAGGTGCATGTGGTCACTAGTATTTCTCTAAACCTAATCTAATGTTTGTATCATCCTCTGAAAAAAAATAGCTGTTTCTTTATGCTCATTTGACAGAAACATTCCCATTTGGGGCTCCTGCAAGACTGTGAAAGTTATTAGCATGAACAGGCCATTTATTTCTTTGTCCAAGATAGCTCCTGGTATTCTTAAGTTAATATGAAGCTAATTGAAATGCTAGTTACAGGGCTCTTTCAGGCTGTGAGAGCTCTGCATACAAATGGCACCCTACAGCAGGGACATAATTAATAGGATAAAAAGGGGGTTTGCATGCTTGCAAGAGATAATTAAGCCAAAGCTAAGATTGATCAGCCTACAATTGCAAACCAGAGAGTTAAAGGATTTTCAAGCACCCTCCTTCAGACTCTTCAGGATGACCCGATTCCCTAAGAGGTACTCAGAAGCACCTGCAAATACATGTATTACACCTGCATGACTTACCTTCAGGCCCTAATTTTATAGTTAATGAAGCCATTTGTTAAAGGAGTATCTATATCCTGGGGGAGGGGGCTCGAGGTGGGCAGGAAGACAGAGATCTCCTTGAAAGGGATTTCTAATTCCTCATACAAAAGCTGATGCAGAAGGATACTACCTCAGGAAGTCCTAAGCAGAAGTACTACTTTCAAGAAGTCTAAGTAAGTGCCATAAAAAGATAATCTTACCCACAGGCCAAGCCAATGTCGTATGCCCCATTTCGGATGCCACCTGCAACGGTATTGCACAAGCACTTTTACTAATATATTTTAGTTTTAGGAATAAAAGCACTTCCCTTCCAGTTGCAGTTTCACCAACAGCTGATGCATGCGCTGACGTCAAAGGAGTCTTCACTCCTCACTCCCATCTGCTGGAACGTGAGCCAGGGCCTGGAACTGATCTGGCTGAAGACCAATTCTGTCCCAATGTGCAAATGCAGAGGATGGGACTGGCCCTACTAGAAGCTGCCCAATGAGTAGAACTCATCCTCAGAGAAATCAAGGTTACTTCTCTAGGTGTAAACTCAGTCTTTCTTTTTGGATAAATTGCAGAGGAGACCACTATGAGCTTATATTTTAGCTAGCATTTTAACAAGAAATTATCAGTGACTCTTAATAAGCGTTCCTTCTGGTTTCAAGGATATAAATGTGTTCAACCAAAACCACACTGAAGATTTGTAACAGGAGAAATTTTCACTATTTTTACTGCTCAGAGATACTGGAGGCCAAACCTTCAACAGGAGGAGTAAGTGCTGGCGGGGACAGTGAATTCCATCTGAGTGTCTATAACACTTCATACCCACTTACCAGCTATATTGATAAGAGCCTGCAGCCCAGAGGAGCACTGCCTGTTAACACCTGAGCAAGGTACAGTCTCCGGGATACCACTAGAACAGACGACAGCGTTGGCAAAGATTCAGTAATAAAAACTGCACAACAAGCTGTATATGTAAAGAGAACGTTAAGCCACTAAATTAAACTTTAACCCTGAGATTTAGACAAAGATGAACAATCCCATTTGACCTACTTGGTCTTGCACCAAGTGGAATTAAAGGTCATGTAACTTCCAAACAATCTGCAAGTGGATTAGTGTGCTGTTTCCCTACAGGTCCATCTTCAGCACAGTTTTTCTCTGTAAGCAGCTCCCCTTTTTATGTCTGGATCCCAAGCTATATAAAAGCTCTAAGTGGGTGCAAAAAGTTGGGAGCTCCTGCAGCATTCACACTCTCTCTGCACCCCTCTGTCTTGGTGGTCATAAACTCATTTATCAGAGGTCAATGTCACTTAGCAATATGAACTGGGTGAAATATTTGGAAGTCAGACCCAACTGCCAACAAACCTATCACACCAGGATGGGAATCAAGTAGAAAGAGCCGGGACAACTCCTTCATTTTGGTTTGCTCCACACAGGCCTGAGCGTGGTACAGAAGAACAGCAGGTACAGCTAGGGACCCAAAAACAAGAGCTCCTGCTCAGAGAGACAGCACAAAGAGAGGGACCCACCTCAACTCTGCCCTACTGGGAAGGCTGCCAGGAGCGAGTGGAGTGTTTGCACCTCAGTTGCTGGCCCTTGCTGTTATCCTTGCTGTACTGATGAGGAGATTAGGGGAGCAATCCCATAAGCAGGTGGAGCTATGTTTGTGTGGAAGGGAAATCAACTCTTCACCATACTGTAAGCCCTGCTTCTCCCTTCAGGGATCTATGAACCCTCGATCCAAGTCTTAGTTTCTAGGCAAAAGGTGATTAGCCTTCCTAGGGGTGCATGGGTCTTACTGCAACCTCTGACCAGAGCTGCTCCGCAGCCAAGGCCTGAGAAGGCAAGAAGGAGCCTCAGTCTGGCAGAGTTTACCTTAGAAACTGTGCAACTCTCACGGTCGAAGCACCGGCTCCAGGCTGCAGCACGTTTCCTGAATGCAAAGACACAATTCCAGTCAACCGGTTGTATTTCCCCAGCAATTTCATTTGGTGTGGATCTTTACAGGATGGTATTATCTGATATCTAGATCACAGCCTGACCGCTTAACAGAAGAGCCATAAAGGATGCACTGATTTTCTTAAAAACTAATGCTACAACATCAATGCTTCACAAACCCCAACTACCCACTTGGTCTCCTACAGGACACAAGGAGCCGCTTGTCCCAGAGAGCTACCCACAGCCTGGAGTTTTAGGACAGCACAGAAATGGTTCCCTCACCCACACAGATATCGCCCAGGGTCTCAGGAGGAAGGCTGAGGTCTTGAAGAATGGCTGTCATAACAGCAGACAGCAGCTCATCGGGTGTAGTGTCCTAAAAACACAGGAGATTGGCATCACCTGAAGAGCATCAGTGAAATCAGAGCCACCCCACGCCACTTCTACCCCAGGTGTTTTGGGAGCCCTGTAACAACGCGTTGCATTCTTAC
Organism: Microcambeva ribeirae; assembly: GCA_035222435.1. Lineage (NCBI taxonomy): Eukaryota > Metazoa > Chordata > Actinopteri > Siluriformes > Trichomycteridae > Microcambeva > Microcambeva ribeirae. Next base: position 31,898 of record JAYECN010789021.1, on the reverse strand, counting down.
CTAGCTGGCTCCCACAAGCCACACCGTAGGGCTTTCAAAGCCGAACACGTTTATTAAGCAATACGTGACAAGACTTCAGCAAGGCAGGGCCTCCAGGCTCACCAGCCTCAAGGATGGCAGCTACTTCCCACCAACTGCTGGGCTCCAGCCGAGCAGCTTCGGGGCTTCCTGCCACGGGCAGTGCCTAACGCAGGCCTAGAAGGGGCTGCAGCGAACGGCCCGGAGGGGCAAAGGGGGCTCAGCACCCAAGGGGGGAGTGGAGAGCGGTCCCCGGGGGGACCCAGCAATTTAGGGCATCCCAGCGCCCTGGCGGCAACGTATATGGGACCCCAGGACTTTGAGGGGAGCTCGGCAACCTTGTTGGGAGCAGGGGGTGCCAACAGCAGGGTGGGGGGCGCAGAGGGGGGTGCCAGCACCAGGGGACGGGGCTCAGCACCCCAAAAAGGGCCAGTGTGGGGGCAGCACCCAGGGCAAGGCAGTCTGGGGGGAAACGGCCTAGAGGGGGCTTAGGAGGATCGCTGAGGGGGTCCCAGCACCCTGGGCAGGACAGTTGGGGGAGAAACACCCTGGGGGGGACGCGGGGGTTCCTCAGGGGGTGCCAGGGGTCCCCCCAGCCGTACCTTGAAGCCGCCGCGCTTGGAGCGCCCGATGGCCGTCCTGCGCCCGTGCACCACCACCACGTCGTCGGGGCTGCCGAGCGCCGCGTAGCCGGCGCAGGGCGCGGCCTTCAGCCCCGCGCCGGGCGCGGAGGAGCCCGCGGGGGGCCCGGCGAGGTGGCCCCGCACGACCTGCACCCTCCGCATGGCGCCGCGCTGCGCCTCCCCCGCCGCCATTTCCCCGCTAAAAGGCAGCGGGGCGGCGCCGCCAAGGGACACGCCCCCTCATCTGCATGCGACACGCCCCCTCCGCCCGGACACGCCCCCTCACCTCAGGGAAGCGTCGCGCCGTAAGGGGCGGGCTGCGCCGCCGCCCCCTCCCCCGGTTCGAGTGCGGACCCGGGTTCGAGTCCCGGCCCCGGCCGTGGCCCTTTAGCCCCGACTTTGAGCCCTTGCTACGTGTCCAGGCTCCGAGCTGAAGTCCTTAAACACGGCTTCAACCCTTGGCCACCCATTGCAAATCCCAGCTTCAGCTTTCCCCCACCTTAACCCTTGAAATCCAGCCCCAACCCTCCCGGCTACCCCTCTCCTCAGCCCACACGGCCCCGTGCCCACAGCGGCGCACGCGGGACAAAGCCACACACACAGCCTGCGTCTCTGAGAACCGCACAGATTCATTATTTCTGCTCACAGCCCGCCATCGTTAGCTTAATTTCATCTGTGTCCCCCTCCCTCCCCGTCCCGCCACACGCGGTCACGCAAGGCCGCGCGGCCGGCCTGGTCGCGCGCCATAAGGAAACGTCCTTCTTCAACAGGACAAAAATTTACACGGCGTAATATTACATTCCCTTGCCCTAGCTTTCACTTTGTACATCAGAACACTGCGAGGGTTTTCTTACAAAAAGAAAAAGAAATAATAACAAAAGGCAAAGGCACCTGAGGAGCGAGTCGCACGCACACGGAGCGGAGAGGAGCCGGGAAGCGGCGCCCCGGGGAGCCCAGGACACTGCCGGGTCTGGTCCTGCGATAGCCCTCCTGCCGGGACGCTATCCCGCGTTTCCTCCTGCAACGGTCCCCTCTGACCCGCTGGCACTGGAACCTGTCCCTGCCTTCCCCAAAATTCGGTCCTGCTGATAATGGCCCCCCCATCTTTGTGGAGAAGTTTACACGGACCGTCGGCTCCTCACAGCCGCTGTTCCTTTATTCCACTGAAATAACTCTGAACAACCTGAGCAGAGGCTTCTTCCTTCCTTTTTTTTTTCCCCACTCGCTGCCCAAGGAAACCCTCCCGCCGCTTCCCCGGCGGCCCGCAGGTCGATCGCTTCCGCACGGGAGAATTCGAGGATGTGCAAAACCACAGCCCCGACCCGCTCTCCGCTTCCCCTCCCTTCCAAGCAACACTTTTCACTTTCATTGGAAAAATAAACCTGCACTTGCCAGCGCAGAGCTGCCGGCACCCTGCTCAGTGCTTATTTAACCCCTGCCAAGCCGCCTGGAAACAGCTGGTGCGGCCAGGAAGGGGGAGGTGGTGCAATTAATTTGCCCCAAACGAGCAATTCCTAACGAAGCAACTTGCTCCCAGGGCCTGGCTTCCAGCTTGACTTATTCCCAGCCTCGTGGTGTCACGTTCCCGTCGGCCGAAGGGGCTCCGAGCCCAGCCGAGCGTTGACCTCGGCTGGTTCCCCCCTCTACAAACCAGGGCAACTTTATGCCCGTGCCTGGGGTTGCCCTCAGCTGAGGCACCTCCGCGGTGCCGCGCTGGGTGGCTACGGAGCTGCTCCCCGGGGCGCCGTCCTGGCGCGGCTACGTTCCCACGGCCCCGCTCCTACCCCCCGCTGCAGCACCCGGGGCCGCGGCACCAGCGCTACGCTGACGAGTTGCCCCCTCCAGCCCCTGCCCAAGCGCTCACGGTTTCCATGGGGAAAGGTTGAGGAAGCAGCTTGTGCTCAGCTCCGCGCGGCGCTGGCATCAGCATCACTGAAGCATCATCACCCACCGCGCGCCGGAGGTCGGCAGGAACCGTCGGCAGCCGTACCCTGGGGAGACTTCCCGCGTCCCGAGAGCCCCTCTGTCGCACTGTTGCACACACACACGCACACACGCACACAGGCACAGTCAACTCGGCGGCCGCGTAATCGCGCCCTACGCCGGGCCGAGTCGAGCATCACTCCTTGATTGTAACCGCTTAAGGCACAGAACTGTATGAAGTGCAGCCCCCCTGGAGATGCCGGCCGCTCTGCCAGCCTCTCGCTACCTCCAGGAGGACGGTTCCCCTTCCCCTTCTCCGCGGGCAACATCCCCCCACCTCCACGTCTGAGGATTATCTCCTCCAGCGTGGCTCGTGCCCGTGTTGCCACTGAGCATCTCTGTCCTCCTCCGGTCCTGGGGATGCTGTCAGTGTCGCTGTTGTGCCGGAGGTGACATCCCATTGGCCTCCCTTTCCCTCGGGATGAGTATCATGGCAAACGGGGAAGCTCCCAGCACCCGTTGACAGCAAGGGGACTTGGTGTGTGAGACACATGGGGCAACAAGGGGACTCCGCCATCCTGAATCGCTCGCGGCCAGTGGTGGCCACCACCTCCAGGCTCCGACGGTCCCAAGCGCAGCGTCGAAATCAACCAGCGCAGCGGCCAGCGAGCTGAGGACGAGGCGGGACGGGAGCCGCGGGGCCGCCGCGAGGAGCGGCCCAGGGCCCGGGTCTGGTGGCTCTGGGGCCGTGGCTCTGGCGGCCGCCCCCCGTCCCCGCTGACGCGGCGTTAGAGCCCACAGTTGACGAAGGGGTGGCGCAGCAGGTCCTCGGCCGTGGGCCGCCGCTTCTCCTCCACAAAGATCTGCTTGAGGAAGTTGCGGCAGGAGCTCGAGACGCCGTCGGGGAGCTGGGGGTTGGTCGGCTGCGTCGCGATTTTAAAAATAGCCGCCATGGCCTCGAACTCTGCCCACGGTGGCTTCTCCGTTAGCATCTCCACCACGGTACAGGCCACGCTCCTGCAACGAGGCCGAGCGTGCAGGGAATGAGGCAAAAAGCGACCGATGCGGCAGCTGCACCCCTGAACCATGGCACGTTTGGTTTTTGAAGGAAAACTGAACTGCAGCGCCCAAAGAACTCTCCCTCCTGGAACAGGCTTTGCCCCTGTCTTGACACACAGGTCCCCCTTGAAGCTCACGGTGCAGACAGCCCTTTGCACAGAGCTCTCTGCTCCCCTTGGCAAGAGCAAGCTCCTCGTTTTCCGCCCATATTTACTGGCAGGCGTTTTCCATGCACGTGCTTTATCCTGGTTTCCTAAGGGCAGAGGCTCACCTGATCTCAGCTGATAACCCCGTAACACCTGACTTCACGGACTCACGTTGGACGAGTCTGACAGGTAGCTAAGCTTCGTAAAAACGTGTGGTTGGAACACGCAAGAACTTGTCAGAACCTCCCCAGGCAACAGTTCAGATGCCACAGTTTGAGTAATACTTAATATGCCTGAGCCACATGAAAATATCAAGTGGCAGATTTTGAGAGCCTGACAAGGTCCCACTGAACCTCACAGCCAGATTTAATGAGTCCCGAAAATCAGCGCCACCGAAACTCAACAGCTCTTTTGGCAAACTTTGTATCAGCCTGCTTTCCAGAATTAAACAGCAGCCAGAGGGTTGAGCTACATATGGTCCTCACACATTGTGATGCCTCCCAAAGCAAGCTGTCATTTTGGGTGCTCCTGCTTTGGGACATGCACTTAAAACAAAGTCCCTCTGGATATCTGCATAGGTGACCCCAACATTAAGCTCCCATTTCTATCCTTGCACTGTTCTGTCTTCAAAGTGCTAGCCACGCTAGTTGCTCCCATTGCATCTTCCCCAAAGGATCCCTCATTACAACCAGCAGTAGTGGGAGTTTTTTGCCACATTCCTTACCACACATCAGCTTTCCTTCCATAGCCTTCTCCACTGATAACCTCTGGGCTCATCCAGTATGGCGTTCCGGTGACAGATTTAATCCCCGTCCCAGACATGCAGATGGTCTGGATGCGTTTGCTGGCTCCAAAATCTCCTAGTTTCACATTTCCTGCAGAATCTCTCAAAATATTGGCACCTAGGGGTGAAAGGCAAAAAAAATTCCAAGAGATGAAGCACTGCAGGAGCCCAAAGGGTCCTGCTCAGGTGGATTCATGCGAAAACCTGCTCTCCCAAGGCTGTTGCTCTGGGGAGGGCTGACTCTCACCAGCCCTCCTGGATAATCCCACTCCCAAAGGTGATCCCTGAACAGGAGGTGAGCAGTGACCCTCACTGTGCACCAGGAGACAAACAGAGCCTCAGTCCCTCCAATCTCCAGTGCCTCCGTTCTTGTAGAGGCCTGATGTCTATAAGCACAGTTAATGATAATTCCTATTAAGAATCCTTAATACGGATATCTCAGGCAGGAAGAAACACATGTTTTTTTTCCTTCGTTTGTTTTCATCTTTAGTATTCAAGATTCTCATAGCTCAAGCAACTTGATGAAGGCAAGAGGCAAAGCCAAGACAAAACAACCGTAACTCCAGGATCCCAGAGCTGTTCTGCACATGGGGGTTCATCCAGGGAAGGGAAGGGGCTAACAAACCTAGGTAAGCAGGAAGGCTCCCTGCATTAGCTACTCACCTTTAATGTCTCTGTGGACAATCATGTTGCTGTGCAAGTAGAAGACCCCCTGCAGGATCTGCCTGGTGTACTTGCGCGTGACGTTCTCGGTCAGAGCACCGTAAGCTTTGAGCTGATCCTTTATTGAACCCTGTTCCAAAGAAACAAAACACACCAACCCTAAGGACCAGCAGAACTAGCTGCATCATTGCACACTGCTTTTATAAACTTCCCTGTTATCTCCCATCTTGTAAAAAAAAAAATATAAATAAATAAATAAATAAAAAGGACAAAAGCTCTGCTGAAGAAATGGCAAAATAAGCCCCTCACTGGGTGTTGAATCAAGACTTGTCCCTCATGTACCAGCATGTACCCTCATGTACCAGGTGCCAGCAGAGAAAGATGACGCACCCATATCCAATGGATATCGAACGGCTATGGGTACTACCCTCTGCCAACAGCACAGATCTTCTTCCCCCTCTAGTGGCTGGACCTTATCAGTGGCTACTGGGGAGGGAGCAAATTGATGAGGGGCTACCACCCATGGTGAGAAGGTTCCTCAGCGCGGAGCTGATGGTTCAGTCTTCTGTGAAGTCTTTCCCTCAGTAGATGAGGCAAGGCCAACTTCTTTCAGAAAGGATTATCCGCTGACCACTGACTCATCTTAGTAAAGTTCAACCTCACATAGGGCTGTTTTCCAGATGCCCCAGCATGGACACGGTGCAGGTGCCTTGGAATTGTGACCCAGGCATGCAGGCTCCTAGCAGTTCGCTTTTACTGATGAGAGAGGGAAGGAAGCAGCAGTGCAGACAACCTGTCCTCTGTGGGGGGCTACCCTCCTGGGTTCTAGCTGTGTTTTCTGGCCACTTGGATGTTCCTAACTACCTGTTTAGCCTGGAGAAGAGAAGATTGAGAAGGGATCTGATCAGTATGTATAAATACCTGAGGGGACAATGTAAAGAAGATGGTGCCAAACTCTTCTCAGTGGTGGCCAGCGACAGAGCAAGGAGTAATGGGTATAAATTGAAACACAGGAAGTTCCATCTCCATGTGAGGAAGAACTTCTTTGCTGTGATGGTGCCAGAGCCCTGGCACAGGCTGCCCGGAGAGGCTGTGGAGGCTCCTTCTCTGGAGACCTTCAAACCCGCCTGGCTGCCGCCCTGTGCCCCGTGCTCTGAGTGTCCCTGCTGGAGCAGGGGGTTGGACCAGATGATCTCTAGAGGCGCCTTCCACCCTTAACCATTCTGTGATTAGAGCTGCTTCTTCATAGCAAAGAATGGAGGCACATTTGGGTTTCAACCACAGAGGTCCAACCACCCAGCTCTACCTTCAGCATTCAGTCTGGCTGGAAAGCACAGGGGAATCTCATCTTGTTTCTGCCCATTCTGGGGCTGATCCAAGAGTTGCCAGAGAAGTTATCTTCTGGGAAGAGCAGGACACACTGCTCCAAGTAGCTCATTCAGACTGTCCCAGCTCTTTCACATCCACCCACCTCTGTTATTGCTCACCCAGGCAATATTTTGTCCTTCTGCCTGTCTTCCAAGGCTGGTGCTGATCCTGCGGACCGGCCTCCCCTTCTCCCTTCATGGCACTGCTCAAGTATTTTGGGCTTCTCTGAAATTACCCCCTCATACAACTTGCTTGCAGGGTATGTTCCCTCACCCACAACCCTGCAATCGCTCTGCTCCTGGCCAGCTTCACCCTGACGGGATAACCAGGAAGGTGAAACAGGACCTTCCAAGTAGACCACAGCTTTTTTCCCCAAATTCTAAAATATAGGAGGGACAGGGAAGGAAAATAAATGGCTGTCAGCTATTTAATGTGAGTAATTATAAAAATGTCAAGTTAACAGTGCATCCAAGTTTGGCTCCTTTGGGAAGGTTTTGCCTAACAAGCTGTGTTAAATCAGAAGCCTGGCCAGACCCAACATTTCAGAGCTGCTGCCCTGAACAATTTGGGACCTCATTCACTTCCACTGCCATTAGACGCTGAAGCCTTGAGCTTCTTTTGTGAAATGAACCATTGCTCTGGCATGAAAGTCAATCTGTATTTGGTCAGAACTCTGGTTTATCACAAAAAAAACAAACATTCAACTTCCAGTCTTGCTGGACACTGCCCCAGCATCAAATGTTGGTTTCCTGGCTGCTAACAAACATCAGCACACTGTAGAATAAGCAGCAAAAGGACTGCTGAAACTCCCAGGCCTTATAATTTGGGGTCATTGCCTGTGGTTATTCAGCAAGGCCTGAGCGCAGAGATGCCTGCACACGGGGACAGAGAAGATGGTGCTTGAATGGGATTCAGCCGTGTGGAAATCCACCTGATTACTCACGTGCAAGATGTGTTAGGAGAACCTCTAACAGATTTCTTAATGACCAAAATTATTTATGACCAGATGACTTAATAGTCCCTTCTGGCCTTACAAATCTCTGTATAAACAACGGTTTATTCTCCCACAGCCTAGGGAATGAATCCAGCTGGACTGGCTGGACTTAGGAGAATGGATCCTCCAGCAATATAAATAGAGCTGTGCTGGTTTATACCAGCTGATAGAGCTTGTCTAGATGGCTGATACAACTTGCATGCCTGCAGATGGAGAAGAATCTGTGCACATTCTCCAACCTTTGCTTGGATTCTCTAAAGCTTCTTGATACTCCTTTTTCCTGGGAATATTTCAACCTTTATCAGCAAAGTCACAAAACGATGCCACCTCAGCACGATAGAATAATGCTGCTGACAGCAGGTTCTGTCCTAAACAGGAGAAGGTTCACAACTGAGTAACACTGTTTTTAACATACACGTGCTGAAAGCCATAAATAATTGGTGACAGCTGTGGGTGGACAGCTGTACTATTAACTTTTCCTGAAGGGATCTGCAATAAATACTTTCAGATGGGCTGAAGACACAGTGTTTGGAGCCAGAACTGGATCAGGTCCCACATTCACCAAGTTCAGATTCCAGACTGTGAACACACCCTGCTCCGAGATTCAAACCCCAAACCTGCGTTCAAGGCTTTTGATTTGACCCACTGCACATGGAGGGGCTTGACCGTGACGTCTGACTCACAACCTGAACTTTCTCAAGCCCTTGGGATGCTGAGATCCACTGTTTTGATTTGCCCCAGCAGATACAGAGCAGCTCAGCTGTAGAGACGAACTTCAGATTGAAAGATTGATCCAAACGTCATGGAGCTCCAGAGCAGTCTGGCTGGGTCCCTATAGCTCGGGACAATCTCGAGCAGGATCTGCACTTACCCCTGGCATGTACTCGACAAAGATGGAGAGCTTCCTCTCCTCGGGGTCCCGCAAGCACCCGTAGTACTGCACTATCCTGTCGTGCCGGAGAGTCTTCAGCAGCTGGATCTCACATTCCAAGGCATTGACCTCCTGCAAGAGGACAGACACGCTCCATGGGCAAACACGTACCTGAGCCGAGCAGGAATACTACCCTGTACGACGCACACACTTCCCAGCCCTCCCGCAGCCCTCCGTGCACTGCAGGAGGCCGTCCTGCCCTCATACTCACTTTACTTGTCTCTTGACTGTCGGGGTCAAAAGGCACCTGCTTCACTGAGAGCTCCCGGCCAGTGTCAGCGTCATAGCAGAGATAAACTTCCCCAAAAGCTCCTCTTCCAAGCAGCTTCCCCAGCCTCCAGTTCACAGGTGCCTGCAGAGCTACAAGGGAGTTGAGAAATGAGAGCAGCACAGGGACACCTAAATCTATAGAGCATAGGTCACACCTGCAATGGTAGCACCTTTCTTTAGAGCCTTTCCTCCAGAAACTGTTTTGTTGGGTAAAGCTGAACCTTTTTCTCCTCGTCTATAAGGGTGGGGAGCTGGATATGGCACAGCTGAGCTGCAAGCCCGGCAGGCAACGGCAGTTCTGTCGCATTAGGTTGCAATCCATCACTAAGAATGCACCGATTTCTACAGCATGGGCAGCCTTGCAGTGTCAGACCGGCCTGCAAAAGCACCCTTGGCTGCTGGGGTGAGAGCAACATGGGACAAAGAAGAGGGAACTGATCTGTTCCGCATCTCAGGTCTCCTGGAGGCTTCCACCGTGCAAGCACATGGAGAGTTCAGCGCGCAAATGATTGGTGAAGCTCAACACGCAAGCACCAGCTGAGCCCATACGTGCTCTTAATGCAAAGCCGAGGTAGAGCTGCGTGTTATATTAAGCCTTTCTCACTGAAATGCAAGCCAGGACAGTCTGCTCTTGCTGGGGCAGACCCGGAGTGCATTCACAGCCCCTGCCATGGCTCAGCTGCAGCAGCCTCAGTATTTTGAGGTAACTCAATTTTGTGTTGAGGCAAACGAGACCGCAGACACGCGCGTGCTCCACTTCACTTACAGTTCCTCGCTTTCGGAGACGAGGTGCCAAAGACCTGCAGGCCTTTCTCACAATTGCTCCACCACTTGGGTCTGTACTCGTTGTGCTGCAGGGTGCTCAGCTTGCTCTCCCCGTTGAAGCTCTTGGTTCGGCTAGAAGGGACAAGCTGGAAGAGGTTCTCCTGCGGGAAATAACTCCTGGGAAAAGTCCTCCGGCCTGGGGGATAAAAGGGGGCAGTGAGAGCCAGACGACACGTGGCAGCTCCTACCTGCCTATCGCTACCTTCCCCACGGCTGCCCAGCTGCAGCAATGCACCTCTGCAAACAAGGCAGAACAAGCTTAACGAAACTGAGACAAAACCCTGTGAACGGTTTTAATTCAATTTAAAAGCCGTTAACAGCAGGCAGGATTACATTTAATGCAGAATGTTTCCAGAGGGGTTTGCAGCTGTTTAATTAAATTAGGGTTTTGTTTGTTTTTAATCACAGTGAAGCTCTGAACAGACAGAGATTTGCACTGCAAGCTCTCCCTGGCATCCCCTAAGACCCCAACACGAATCCCTACACAAGCAGTGCCAGATTGCCTGGGAACTACTTGCACAGGGAGGTGTCAGCGGGAGATGTTGTTCGCTCTGGGCAGCTCTATATGCCATTTGCCTGCCCTCAGTATCCTTCTCCCAAGGGAATTTGATCCTTGTTCAGTTTTGCTTCCCACCACTTGCGTTGCGCGCAGCGAAAGCAGCCGGCAGCAGCGAGGGGAGGGGGTGTCCCTGGAGCTCCGAGCTCATCGGCTTAAAACAGAGACCACGGACAGGCACCACCACTCCCATTAGGCAGGGGGTTCCTGACGGCTCTGCGAGAAACCCGCGGGCAAGGACACAAACCAGCAGCCTCAAGAGCAGGCGACTGAGGGCAGGAAGACGTTTGACCGGCAGCGCAGGGCAGTCCACGACGCTGCCAAGGATGACCACGAACAGACCTTCAAGGTCTCCCAGAAGATGCAGAAGCAGCAAGCAAATCCCACACAACTTGGTTCTTAACCCTTTGCGGGAGACGCCTCCTTCCCAAGTTTTTGCAGACCCAGGCTCTGTTGCAAGCCAAGGCCACGCTGCAATGCTGCTGTCCCTCCTCCCTGCCCAGCTCTCCACCTTTTCCTTACCATCGCTGTAGTCCTTGCGGCTTTGGGAGAGGTGGTACTGCCGAGGGAAGGTCCCGCCTTTCCCAAACCTCTCGCAGAACGGGATGTCGAAATCTGACAGGAGGGAAGAAGAGACGCGATTCTTAGATCGGCTCAGCCCCGAATGCCCAGAGCGTTTCCTACCAGGAAGCGTCCTGGTCTCCAGGCCGAATTGCAGGGAAGAATGAGGTAACAAGCTGCTCGTTGGCACAGCAAGGCATTCGCCAAAGCTTGCTCTGAAATCTGCCCATGCACACCCATTGCTAGTGGAAAATCAGGGCCAGATGTTCTAGCTTTGGTCACCCTAACAGAGGTTTAAGCCAACAGAGGTTTAACCACTGGCAGTATGGACTCTGGCCCACAACAAGGCAGGGGGTTAACACAGACCACACCTGGTTTCCAGGACTGAGCACTGAACATCTCATTTCCATGGGGAAATGCAAAAGTTAGCGTAGAAACTGAAAGGCCAGGCAGGGGCAGGCCCGAATCTAATCTAAAATCTCTGCTCAGATAGTAGCTATTTCCAAGGAGATGCAAAAATCCAGTGCTCGGCTGACATGGGCCAATCCCTTTCATCCTACTCTAATGCAAATCTTGATCTCTAAAAACTGGAGACTGATTCAAACCCCTAGCACCCTGGACATCTACATATATTCTGTTTAGATGACAGAAAGGTAGGTTTGAAACATATAGAAATGATTAGAGAGCAATCAGTGAGATTACACAGGAGCTCATATATGAGAGAGGGATGGATATGCAGGAGATAAATACACACTGCAAAAAAATAACAAAACTAGAAGCACTGGAAGCCATCACTGATAGCACCGAAAAACTTGCGATTAAAATATTGGTCATTTCCCCCCCATCTTCCACCTCCCACCTCTCCTCCATCCAGCTCTAAGGACACGGCCCATTCCAAGTGCTTGTTTGTCTTAGTCGCTCCTCCGAGAGCGCTCCTGGTCTCGGCGCGATTCCCCATCACACCAGAGGAGCCCATAACGTCTGAAGTACCATCAGCAAGAAAAGCGACAAGGACAGGTCAAGCATTTTAGGGCAAAACGCCTTGCCTGACCCCCCGAGACGTATTAAAGCTCCAGCAACATGGCCTGACCACAGCTTCAGCTCGAGAGTTCAATCTAGAAATGCTGCCTCTGGCCAGAAATGTGTTATCATGCTGCAGGCTGGCTGCCATTTATTCATTTTTAATAGCAAAAGTCATTATAATATTACGGCGTTTCCATGACTTAACCAGCTGGATGTTTATATGTGATTAAGCAGGAACCTATGATCCTTGCGGGTACCACTGCACTTTCCCTGTCAGAATTACTAGGTCTGCCTCTTATTAATGCAAATGGAGGAGGTTAAAATCCCTGGAGAGGCTTGGGAGCCACATTTTGCAATGCAGGAAGTCAGGGCTCTGACAGTGCCACTCGCGGGAACATTATTAGAAATAAAAGGAGATGCCGCGAGGCCCATCCCTGATTTTTCAACAGCTTTATGCACTTGCCTCTGGTCACTTTATCCCATCACTTTACCAGCTGTACTTTTAAGTGAACACAGACCTCCCCGAGCACTTACCCATGCAATCGAGACTGTCTTTGGGATGGCTCTTCCTTCCAGGAACAGGGGTTTGGGTGAAGGGAGGGCTGCAAAGAAGAAGAAAAGAGTCACCCAAAAGGCTGTGGATTGGAAGCTATTGCATGCAGAAAGCACTGAATTTACAGGAAATTATAGGGATTCAGTCCACTCAACTGAACTCCCATCCTTCAGCCTGCACAAGACTGAGCACTGTTTTTTGCATGTGCTGGACATTTCCAAACCATGCTGAGCAGTGAGACCCAATTTTCACTCTAGCTTCTCTGTGTCTAAACTTCCCTTTTAATACAACGGATATTGTGGTAGAAATTTGCGTTGTGAAGTGCTCTGAAGCCTACTAATGTCACACCTGATCATGACTGATTTGCTATGGGGAAATTTATTGTGTTATCTTCACAGTGCCCAGCGCCTTCCTCTGCTCACTTGAGGCTAACGTGACCTCAAGCACTTGGCAGGAAGGCCCCAGCTACATCTTTGCAAAAAATACTCATACTTATCCCTTTTCCTGTCTTTGAGAAGTCTAGCTCTCTTCTTCATGCCTGCTTTTTGTATGTGGATCAGCTACCACCTGCACAAATGCGTGGGATTCACTTCTTTGCTCCTAATAAAGCGTTTTGGCCAGGCTGTGCTTCTCCTTGTGTTGTTATTTCTAGCAAAGCCTACGCAAAACTGAAGCTGGGCCATGAAGGCAGGGAGCACAAGGAGTGCAGCTCCAACGCTTCCGTACCCGCGAGCAAATGCATCACAGGAAATCATTAAAACCCACAGAAAGGAAACGGACCTTGATGCTCGGACAGACCCAAAGCGCACAGAGCGGCAACGCGAAGCCGAACGCAGCCCTGGTGCCGGGCACCAAAACGAGCGAGGAGAAGAAAAACTGTGATGCGGGCTAAAAATTAACAACCAAAAAATAAATTTGCTTCCCCCAAAGGCCCCTGCATCTCACAGAGGGGCTGCCACGTAGAGCGCACGTGGGAGCCGGCCCCTCGCTGGCTATTGACCCGCCGCCTGCTGCAGGACGCCGTGTCCCAGTTGCTTCCTGCCGGCAGGCTAAACTTAGTGCGGAGCGTCTGGTGTCCTCAGCACCTCGGCCGCACGGGAGCCGCTGGATTTGCACTTGGTCGATGGAGCGCAGGCAGCGGGGCCGCTGGGGGCCAGGGGAGGGTTGACGTGGTGGCCGCAGGTCACCGGGACCGCTTCCCTGCGCTGGCATCTCCTCCTTAGCATGCGAGACGGAGCCGTTTTGCCCACCTGCCTCCTAACCCTGGGGTAAGGCCGCTCTGAACGCTGCACCGCGACCAACCCACCTGTCCACGGCTCTGTCCAGCGACTGGCAGCTCCCGGACAGCGACTCGTCAGGGCTGATGAAAGCTTCGAGCATCTGGTAGAGGGGAAAATAGAGGGGAAAGGATAAAACAATGTGCTATAGTCCCTCCAGCTGCAGCCATCGCAGGCCTTCCTACGCTGCGCTCTCTGGGGAGCATCCCTGCAGGACAGCATGGCTGCATTGAAGCAACTGACTTCTACCACTTATACGGCCCCAGCAAACACCATATCCAGTCCAATGGGAGAGTTTTCTTCTAAAACTTGCACTAACGAAGCCCTCCCTGGGTTACTCTTCTTCCCGATTGCTCGTTACTACTCAGCAAAGCGAGGCAAGGCAGTTGGCACCCTGGTGTCGAGAGCATGCTAAGAAATGAACGAGACGCAAAGTCCGCGGATTTGGAGAGGAGGGAAAGAAAAAAACAGCAATCCGGACCCACACGGGATGCCCAAGGGGGACTGGACACGCCGGGCACGCGGGGCCGGCCTCGCTCCCCGCTGAGCGCTCGTCGCCGGGGCTCTTTTTGGCTGGAGAAACCGGCTCCGTGTGCCAAGAGGCTGCGTTGGTGGCGCTTCCTGCCCGAGACCTTGTGCTGGCCACAGGTGACATCCCCAGCCGGCCCGCGCAGCAAGGGATACGCAGCACCCGAGCCGCTCCGCCTGCCCCGGCTCTGGGAACGGCCTCCTCTTCCCCGCGCGCTTCCTGCGCTCCGCTTATTTACCCGCTTTCCATAACAGCTCGCGCTGCTTGGAAATTTTCATTTCCCCCTCAGCTGATTCGACCCCCAAGCTGGAGGCTTCCAGGGGCACCTGCCGCTGCCCGTGGGCTCCCGCGGACTGACACCCACACGGGGTTCCTGAGGGGCTCCCCCCGCACGCACGCGCCGTCTAATCCCACCAAACACGCTCGCGAGCCGTGCAAAACCAGGAGGGACAGACGGGATTTGGCGGCGAGGAGCACGAGCTACAGCTGCACGGCAGCGCTGCCAAGACTCACCCGCAGCGGCTGCGTATTTTATTAATGGCTGCGTAATAAACCATTCAAAAAAAAAAAAACAATTTTGCCATGGAAATGCTGGCAGGGGCCAGTGGGTGCTAGTGAAGCACAGGAAAGTCTCCCTGGGTAGGATCCTCAGCATCCCGACAGCAATCCCAGCCCTGTGCTCCCAAGAGGAAGGAGGAGGGAGGTGTTCCTCATGGCTGGGCTTAGGAACACGCTGCCCTTTTTATTACTGTGGGACTACCATCCGCAAACCCTTTAGTACCGGAGGAGAAAGAAAGGGGAGGACAGACGGGTGAAACCTGCAGAGAGGCCACGCGTAGTGTTGCAAGCGGAGCAGCGGGTGCAGCAGGAGCTGCTGCCGCCCATCTCCCCCTTCCCGCTCCCCGGGAAAGGGTGTCCCGAGCACCTCGCATGGGGATTTAGGGGTTGCCCACGGGTCCCACTTACGTTCTGGTCCATGGTCTCGGGGATGAACTCGCCCTCGCTGTTGATGCTGGTGTAGGATCCCTGGCGCGCGATCTGCTGCTGCTCCTCGGGGACGCTGCCCGGCGGCGGGGAGCTGCGCCCGGTGTGCAGGGAGCCTAGGGCAAAGGCCGAGGTCAGGGGCGGCAGGAATCGCCACCGGGTCCTCCCAGGGAGCCTCAACCTCCGCGAGATGCCGCTGGCTTTGGGAAGGGAGCGGAGGAGCTGGAGATGGGAGGTGAGAGGGAGACCCGTGGGCCATGCAGTGTGTCCCTCTCCGCTCATGCGGGGACCCCCCACGTCCACCCGGACCGATTCCCTGAGCCTTTTTCAGGATTTAGGGAGTGCTGCCCTCGCTTGGCCCGGATGCAGGGGCTTGGCTCCCCTCGTCCCTCCGCTCCATCCCAGAGCTGTCATCACTCCGGGGCAAGGAATTGCTGACGGAGGTCTGTGCTGCTCCGCGCTGGAGCGCTAACCGGCAGCGTTGTGCAACACGAGCAACATAACAACTTGTTCTTCCTAAAGAAAAGCTCTACAAGGCTCCTAAAAGAGCCGGAAAGCACGCGGCGACGCACATCCCCGCGCTCCTTACTGCGACGTGCCCTGGGCTAACTGCAACAGTCCTAGGGAAACGTGACGGAAAAGGGTCCGCCCCATCGCTAAAAGCCACCGCCGAACCAACAAGCAAACGTTTGGGCTGCTATTCTGCATCACCCCGAGCTCTGGCCTAAATCCATGAGCGCCACAAACCTGCAGGTCGCCGCCTGCCACCCGACCCGCTGCGCACGGGGAGCTGTTAATGTTAACAGCGCGGTAAAGCTGCTCACGCCGGCTGCCTGGATTCACACCACACGCACGGACACCTCCGTCCCGCTGCACGGCTCCCTCCAGGCTCCTTGCTTGGATTTTAAAATAAGAATCATACGGCCTTGAGTTGCCTTTTTTTTTTTTTTTCTTCTTCCTATTTGCTCCTTCACAGATTTCCTACAGGATAAGAAGGCAGCAAAGAGAGTCTAGCTGAAGTAATGCCAAGCACAAGGAGAGACTCGCTCGAGTGCTGCAGCGCTCAGTGAACTGGCTTCCCACCAGCCCCAGAAACAAAACCATTTGGGAAGCACAGCATCCTCTCTTGGAATATAAACAAACATATTTAACCATTTAACGGTTTGGGCATCCTGAATAAACCACTGCAGTATGGTTCCCTCATTTGCTTTGCAGATGCCAGTGCAGAGCTGTGCATAGAGACATTTGGAGCCGGGAGCACCGTAAAGGGAGCTGGATGGATGGACACAGTGCAACTGTGGCATCTTGAAGCTTCTGAGCATCTGATTGCTACTCTAGGCCATGGGTCTGCTTGTGCAGGGCTGGGATCTCTTGCTAGCACAACCCAAAGTCTTCCCAGGAAGTCTTAGGTGGATAAACCCCTAGGGGAACCGTGGTGAGGAGCTCAGGGAGCTCTGCTCCCACGGGAGCGGCGGCTGCTGCTCCACCTCCACGGCCACTTGGGAACCAAATTCCCCGGCCATTTCACAGCCCCACACAAGAATAAATGTCCTAGATTATCCGCAGGCACTGGCTGACAAGCCAAGCTCCTGGCCGGAGCTCAGCAGCCCTGCTCCGCATCCCTCAGCTCGGAGCAACTCTGCAGCTGGGCACCCGCCGAGCATCTGACCCGGAGCGCCCTTTGGAGCAAGGTGTTCGGGAAGGGATTCCCGCGTCAAGGCGCCTCCTCGGCAGCACAGCATGTCCCGCGCGGGGCGATCCAGGCCAGCGCGGAGCGTCGCGCTCGCTGCTGGCATCTGCCGGGCTCGTCCGTGTTCCCATCTGTTATTTTTATTGCGGCGGCAGTTTCCATGCAGGATGTGCAGCGCGCGCGGCGCTGCGCGTACAGCCAGCTGCCGGTGCCAGCCCCGGCTCCCCTCCACCTCCGCCTTCCCAAGCCCTGCGGAACTTGTCCAAAACCTTCACCCCCAGCTGCTGGGACACCAAGGAGGAGACCGCAGGGAGGCGAGAAGCCCCCCTGCTCCAGCAAAGCCCAGGCAGGAGCGTCCCCACGGAGCTCCCTCCTCTGGGGGCCACCACGCGGCCCTCTGGGCTTGAGCAGTAAATACAGGAGAAAATAAGAAATAAGTAAATAAATGAATTTTTTTGGCTTTGAAATGCTGAGGCTGGAATGGGGTTCTTGACTATGCTGGGGGTGATGCTGCAAAACAGGGGTTTCCTCAAAGTAAGTAAAAAAAAAAAAAAAAAAAAAGCCTCTGCATCAGAAAATGCAGAACCCCAATAGGTTTTAGCAAAAGTTTTCTGGCACTCACTCAGCTGAATGTTTTCAGATCCTGGTCATCAAGAGCCTGGAACATTTTCCACTTCCAAAAAAAAAAAAAAAATGCAGAGGGAGGGGAGATTTCCACTGAGAATGTTTATGAAAATAAATATAAATATATATATATTTTGACTTTGCCTAAGGTTTTTCAAGGACAAGGAGTGAAGAAGTTTTCTGTCCAGCAGACATAAAAATAGCCAGTTCTTCCCCAGAACATCTACCCTCTTCCAATCTGCTCGCGCCAGCAACATACAGCTTTATTATTTTTTGCTCCCACTAACATGGCAAAGTCAGCAGAAAAGCACAAGACATGTCAGAACCACTGAGAACGTGACCCTGAGCCACCTTTTTCATTAAGTCACTTTAAACCTCCTTGTAAATGCGGTTTTAAGAGAAAAGCTGAACTGAGCTGAGATCCTCACTTGACAGTGACCGCTTTGATAACAGCACGAGCAAACGCTGAAATATTTTGTAGCTGCATGCAGAAGAGAGTTTCTTCTACTGAAATCCCAGCCTCTGAGGCTGCCTTTTGCCCGTTCACCAAGTTTAGCAAAATCCCCCATTGCAGGATCCCAGCACAGATCATCGCTGCCCGTTTAAGGCCTGACCCCCAGCTTTAAACCCCATCGGAAGCGATGTCCTCCCGTGCACCTCGCCAGAGCATCTTCCAGGTTATCCAGCCCTGGCTCGCAAGGGTGAAAAAAAGAAGAAAATAAATAAACCTGCCGGGTTGCAAGCACCTACACAGGGCTGTAGCCCCTTCATGCAAACATCAGCTAACCCCAACCTGCCTGGCGCACTCTTAACATGCACGGGGTTGTTGCCACCTTCGTTGCTAATTCAGAGTAAGCATCAAAGCCTCCTTGGTCAGCGCCTGCTTCCTCCCCAGCACAGCTACACATGGGATCAGTTTTGCCCATGACACTTGGCTCACCCACCAGCGACAGCTCCCAGGGCCACCGCTCTTTGCTTGCTGCATGGAGAAGAGCTTGGGAACGCTCACTGCCCTATGTGCACGGAGCATCTTTGGAGGACCAAGTATATGTTCACTTGTAGAGGAGGGCCCTGCTTCATTCTGGGCCTCCAAGGCTGTCATTTCTACACTTCTCAAAAGACGGGAAGAAAGCGACAGGGCTCTGTAGAAATTACCCTGCAACCTGCTCCTGCAGAGGTAGCAGAGAACATGCAGTGCAAGACAAAGCCATGAAGCCTGCCCAGAGGTTGTCATATGAGTCATACACCCTGCTACACAGCCCTCGGGACTGCTGCACCAGCTCCGAACGCAGCACGCTCTTCCCTGGGATCCATCAAGGTTCTTCACATAAGGGTCCTACAAACACCGGTCATCAAGAGTGCCTATCATTTCAAATATTTTGTATTTTATATATACCAAAAAGCAAAAAAAGAAACCCCAAACTCAGAAATCTAAGCGCAGAAAACCAAAGGAAAGGCCACACGCAATGCTAACAAATGCTGGTCCCCATAGGACATTGGAAAACCTTTGGAGAGGGCAGGCATCTCCTCCTAGGACTTCTAAAGCTCAGGGAGGGCCCCCTCCATTTGAAAGGTGACCACTACGAAACACGTGGAGAGTAAGAACTGCAGAAGGTTACAGGAACAGGGATGTCAGAGCAGACCGGGACAGCCACAGGGCTTGCGGGGAAGGAGTGGAAGGGGAGCAGCAAGAAGGTTCACCGACCTGTGGAATATTTCCGCGTCCTCTCGGAGTCTTTATACAAGGATCCCATGATGTCGCCCATGGACCTGGAGATCCTCATTTCGTGCTGTTTGCTGTTGTTGGGCTGCAGGAGCTGGGAATCGGACAAAGGGAACGATCAGACTCTGCCAGGGGCCAGGGCACTTCCAGACATGCCAGGGAAAGGCCTGAATTTGGCTCCTCAGTCCCACCACTCTCCCCCAAAACCGACCAAACAAAGAGACATAAGTGGAATCTAGTGTATTCTAAAATAATTCATAAACAGTTCACGTCTATTATTAAAATACCCTAGAAACAAAAAAGTCCTAGCTAACAGTGATAAAATGACAAAAAAAAGACTTAAAAAAGACTTCCTGGGTAGGACTGCACTGCATTATTTCTAGGCAGGAAAGAGGGACTGATCCCTGCTCTGAATCCAGGTTTGCTATCACAAAACCAGAGCCTGGTCACTCCACTGGCAGCAGCCACATCCTACTGAGATAACACGCTGCCTCGCACCACGGCTTTGTGATCATTTTGGAATCATCTCGAGTTATCGATTGTCCCATTTCTGCTCAGGACTCCCGAACCCCCAAGTGACTGTTCAGTTCTCCTCGGGGTCTCGGGGCCCTGCTCTTTCGAAAGGCTCCCAAAGAGAGCAGGGACGTTGCAGGAGCTGGGAGCACCAGTGGCAGAGGACAAGCCGTTCAAGACTCGCAATCTCCCTCTCCGTACTTCTAGGAAACGAAGGGAAGAAAGTGTTGCAACATCTGCAAATCCCTTGCCTTATGGCTTGTGCTTGGGGCAGCACGACATGTGCTTTGGCAAGACGCTCCGTGCATGCGAGGTCAAGCTAACAGGCTTAACTGTAAAGCCACAGAACTCAGGAAAATAATAATTAAAAAAAAGAGTTTAAGAAAAAAAAAAAAGAGTTATGCCAGAGGTTGGAGGACTCTCCAGTTTGCAATCCGTGCTGGCAGGGGCTGAGCAGCTGCTCGGCCCTGGGCTGCGGACGTGCAAGGGCCGCAGAGCACAGGAGCGGCACCCGAGCAAGAGCCGAGAAGGCGACCGACTCACGGTGGCTTTCTTTGGAGCGCTCACAAGGATCCGCAGGCTCTTCAGGGAAGGGCTGAGCTCCAAGAGTTCCATCGCTTTGTCCAAATCTTCCTGGGATTTCAGCGGGATCAGGAGCTGGAAGGGATTGAACAAACCAGCGTGGGGGAGCGTCGCACGTTTGGGTAAGCAGAGGAGGCCAGACCGTCACAGCAAGCGGCATGGGGACCGGGGACAAGGACGGGAGCTGAGAGCGGGCACAGAACGCAGAGCTCCCACACCCTCCATCACGCGGAGATGTCACGTTGTCTTCCAGGACCTGACCCACCAAGGGACAGACCCCAAACCAGAACAAACTGTGTTTGCCAAACTGCAGAGCTCTTGCACCCACCGACGGGCCCGAGCGACCACCGCTCCCCGCGGCTTCCCGGTGCCCTTGCTGGGAGCCACAGCTGTGGCCCAGCTCTCCCGGCACCCGGAGGTCAGGCCGTTACCCACTGCGAAAATCTTCAGCGCCTCCGATCGAACCCCAGAGATGACGCCCGAAAACCGCCTGCGCCTCCCTTTTGGATCAAGGGGTGTTACCAGGGCTTTGGCTGTCGGCCCCCGGGCAAAGGCACCGCAGAGCTGCACGGAGACCTCCCAGTGACCATTACCCTTCCCACGCAGAGGGCCTCCCTCCAGCAGCAAGGAGACCCTCCAAAGAGACCGAGACATTTCCATGAAAAGCCGGAAGGGGAGACTGCAGAGGAAAACATTTAGTATTTTCACCCAGGAAGGAAGGAAAATCAGGTGGTGTAGCCTTTGTTCGAAGGCTCCTTAGGTATTTAAGTGTAGGAAAAGGACTCCAACAGGAGCTCTTCAGAAGGTCTCACCCCAAGAAGTCCTACAGCCTGTCAAGGGGGTCAAGTCCTCAGCCAAATTAGATGAGGAAAAGAAAAAGATATTTTTAGAAGGATGTGAGGAGAAAGTACCCACGCGGTAGCTTTAGGGCTTTCAGGGCTTTAGGGAGGGCCATAGAGCTCGACCATGAATGAACTTTGGGATCTGAATGAATCACTCACAGCCACAGCTGCCATCGGGCCAAGCCGGCACTGAAGGCACTGAAGGCACTGAAGGCACTGAAGGCATGGCTCTGTCCACAGAGAGCCCTTTCCTTGAGCAGCAGAGACTAAGGGATGTTCTCTCCGCGCACTGCCTAACCCTCCGGATGATCACGAGGGCACTGCAGGTGTACGAAGCAGCAAACGCCGCCCTTCTGCTCTGTTCCGAGAATTTGACTCGGAACCACTAGCCCCACTGCTCCCCCATCCCTTTACAGGGCTCCTCACGAGTGCTCAGAGCGGCTGGCCCTCGGTTTCTGCCTTGAACAAAATGTTCTGCGGGTCACTCCTTCGCACTCCAGTACCACAACATTAACACGTTTGCATGTCTGCTTCAGAGGAGCCAAAAACATCAGGCAGAAATTGTCCTCCCCTAAAAGGGACTGCAGCCAGTATTTAGCTTGGCTTTGCGTATCACCCACATCTGTCAAGTAGATTTTGCTTCACTTGGCTTCCAGGCTGTGGTACACATGTGGGCATCAAGAACAGTTATCTACTAAACATGAAACTCAACGCAGATGCATGCAGAAGCACAGAGGCAATCACCAGGGAGCACTTCCAATAGCTGGGTTCATTCTGCATATAGTGAGGAACCATGACAAACTGCAAAGTTCACCTATGCAGAAAATTCATCAAAGGTAGCATATTAGATTTTCTTGTTGCTTTTAAATAGTGCACTCCATTGGGGACTAATGTTGTACTATGGGAATTGGCAGCCAATCCGTCTGCAATCTCACAAACCTAAGAAAAGTGAGTGCAAAGAATGAGTTTTCACTGACCACAACGGTACTGCTAAACCACACTGTTTAAGACACACTAGAAAGCCAAAGAATAGTAGGAAACAGGGCAGGGGAAAGTCTTAGAGGTGATTCATCCTCCTGCCTAGTGAAGGACCAAGTGGCATCAACAGTTCTTGGCAAAGGTTTGTTTAATCTGCTTTTAAACCTCCCCCAAGAAATGGCAGTTCCACCATTTCCCTAGGGTTTAATGTTCCTTAACCTTCCTAAGACAGAGACAGCTCTTGCCTCAGAGGAGATGGGCAAAGGGAGGTCAGAAGGGAACTGGTGGCACATCAAGGTCCAGGGTTTTGCCCAGGGTCGCATCACAGGCTGGCAGTGAAGATGGGCTAACGACGAGGTGACACACAACCACACCTGGCGCCTCGGGGCAGGTTAGCGGTGCAAATAGATAAAATTCAGACAGAGCATTTGCCGTAGCAGCCAGCGTTGAAGCCACAGTACTGCCATAACAAGTGTCCACATCACGGTGCCCGTGGTCAGGCAAGGTTTTGCTCTCCTGCTCATCAGAAAGATGAGCCCAGCCTAGCAGTAACATGTAGACATGCCCATACATCATGCTGTATGCCCGCGGTCAGGCCTCCGCTCTTATCTATATATATTATACCAGTCCAAACCCGCTGCTTCCAGGGCCCCACCAGGATGTGATTCATGCTCCACCCAGCCAGCGTGCTCATCTCGCTGCACTCGGCTTCAGGAGTCCTGCTTCCCTGCACAGGGACTGCCATTTAGCAAGGTTTTGGCAGGGACAGTTGGTCTTCGCGTAATTTTGCTCTACGAGATCCTACAGGAACATCTAATGGCAGCAAGCAAAGATTTACTGCACAGCTTCCTCTGAGTATAAGAAAGGGTGAAACATTTTCTTGCAACGAGGCTGTGGCCAAGCAGCCTCAGAGACTTGCTGTCACCAGACGGAAAAACCTGGCTCACGATGTACCAGGAGCCAAACCCCAGATTGTCACTATGTGGACACATAGGTTACCTTCCGGAAGGTCAGGTCGGTGCTTATTGTGGTGTTTATTGTCGTCCAAAGCAACAACCCTAAATTGCCACTGCTCATACCTTTTCTCAAAGGTGCAGGTTCTCAAAAGGAAGAATTTTTACGCACAGAAAGACAAAATATTGAAGTCCTTCTAATCCCTATGGCAATGAGGAGTACCCAAAGGCCTGCTTGTGGTCCTGCTATATGTTGTACACACGCCCAGGAAGATAGTCTCTAGCACGGCACTAACTACGTTATCTAGGCTTCTATTTGCTGCTCTTGGAAAAAATACCTCTTCCAGTGGAAAGAAACCTGGAATGAAGTGAGTCATTCCTGGAGAATTCAATGTCCGGCTTTTCCCGGGCGGGCTGCTGGAGAATGCCCAAGATTAGAAAACTGACCACATTCAAAGCTACAGACCAGCAGGCAGCTTGGTATCAGGAGGTAACTATTATAGGAAAATTGCAACCTTTTTGTGGTCAAACCTCCACCAACAGGGAAGATAAAGAAAAGAGAAAGCTTTCTTCACATCCTCTCCCCCCAGTCATACTTTAACGAAAGGTCCCTAATCATTTGCAATTAATATTCTAACAAGTAAGTTGTCCGTGAAGTTGCTTAATTAGTGTTTCCAAGCCCATCTATTCGTCATCTGCCCCTTTCCTCTCTCCCCAAGGATGAACCCAACTTGAGAGTCCAGTGGCTCCAGCTCCGTGTAAAGCTCAGGCCAAGACACCTCACAAGAAACCACCAAACGCTCAAAAAACAGACGCCAAGGACTTCCCCTTTCTAGGTAATGCCCTTCATCAGCAGCTTCCATAGCGCTTCTTTCACACACGGTGCTGGGCTCAAAGAACAAGTTGTCAAAACGCAATCGCCTGTGTTACGAGGAAGGTCAGGCTGGAAGGCTCCTGAGCCCTTGAAAGGCAAGGATGATGGAACAAGGGTTTCTTGGGCACTTTGTGTGGCATATTAAGAGTTTCGGAACAAAACACTGTCCTCTTTTGCAGTGCAGCCACACAAACTCTCCCCTATCAAAAAGGAGCAAAGTACCTCATTATTCACGCACACCAAGTCCATGGTCTGTCCAAAAGCATCCGTGACTTTCTGCACCACATCTTTGAATCTGACTGGTCTTGGAAACTGGATAATCCTGCATATGCAAACAAATGTAACAGTAACCCCAAATTAGTAAAAATAAACTAGAATTTCAGATTAGACTGACAATTTAGCTAAGAAAACACCTACATTCTTCCATTATCCAGTGCAATCCTCACACCTTGTTTTTACACTCATACAAACGCTGTTTGTCTGCATGTCCAAGAGGAGACGTGACATACCTTGCAAGAATATCTACCTAAAATCTTACTATATATTCTCTGCTGCTTAATATATATTCCCCCTGCTGTGAGATATGGATCGGTAAGGAGGTAGGTTACATTACTGCCCTGGAGAAGCCCCAGGCCGATGCACTCCTTGGTGATTTAACACTTCTGTTTCAGCAAGTGGCTCTAAACAGGGAGGTGGGATGGCAGAGGTGATGCTGCAGTTTGATGTCCTATGACCCCCACAGGCATCAGTTCTACAGAGACATACCAGCAGATGCGGTCTAGTGCTATATACTTAGATTTTCTTTGGCTTTAGCATGCACCTTGGGACATCAGCCTGCAAGTTTCCAGCCCTGTGTCCTGCCCTGCCACGGTCACTGGGTATCAGGCAGAGGTGATCCCATGAAAATGTCAAGCAGGGAAGGGTGGGCAAGCTTTAACTCCCAGCTCTATTTTCATGGGCCCTGTGCCCAAAATCTGGTTATCTTAAGTGTCATAGGCTACTAATCAAAGGACATATTTCTGTAGATTTGTAGCTGGGCTGTGGCTCTGCAGGGCTCAAGAGTTAGAAGGCGAGAAGGATCCAACTGTGCACCGTGTCTGGTAAAAAGCACTTAATGATTTCCAGCCTGGAACGAGGCTGCCTGCGTGCAAATCCCAGAAGGTATTTGTGGCAGGAGGGATGACTAGGCCAGTCATATAAAATTGCAGTTGATTTCAGGGGGATGAATCCTGCTGTGAGCTCATCCGCAGCTGGCTAAGCCCGCAGGACGTGGCTGGGTTAAAAAGAGGTGATTTGTGCCTGCACCTGGAAGGGGACTGGGCTGGCTACGTACCTTTTCTCTCCCTCATATTCAAACTTGATCCTGATGTTTCGCTGCTGAAAGGAAGAGGAGAAAACAGTTAGTTCCCAAAGGGCACCCCAAATGGAGTCACACATCCAAAGCTCCCAGCAGCGCACTGGAAAACTCCCCTAGCTGCAGTGGGTGTCTGGTCCGGCCTATTTAGGGCCAATTGCCTTGAACTCACGGACGTCAGGGAAGCTCCACAATGCTGATAAAAGAACTTGCCCAGAAAAACAAACCCCGAAACACTCTTGTGGAAATGTGTGGACACTCCCTCATGTGTAACTGCTAGTTTTAATAAACTGCATTAATGCCATTTAATATTTAACATTATATGTAATTAATACACATAATTAATGCCATGTCCAAGACTATGGGAGCATTTTCATTCACGCAGCTCCTCAGCCCTCGTGTTTTAGCCAAGGGTCCCCTTGGCTCTTGTGCCAAGGGCTTCCAGGGGTCTCGAGGCTGATCAAAATCCTCCTGACTTCCCAGGCCGGCTCCAGTGGCTCCAGTAAATGGGGACTCGGTCCTGCTGGTGCCCACGAGCCCCGGCCACGGGCGCCTTCCGATTCCCGGAGGAATGGGGCTCGCGCCGCTGGCGTCTCCAAGGGACGGTCCCCGGCCCGGTGGGTGACAGCCCTTCCGCAGCCCTTATCTCCCGGCCGGCACTGCAGGGTGAAGACAAACTTTCCATGCGAGCCGCGGCACCACCACTCGGTCCCTAGCGAGGAAAAGGAGCCGGCCAGGAGTCCGCAGGGTTATTTTCAACTCGCCGGCGTCCCGGGAGCTGAGTCTGCAAGGGGTCGGGCACACGACAGGCTGGAAAGCCCTGGGGGTCACTGGCTGCATCATCCAAAACTCAGCGTTCTCAGCTCTTCTGCCCCCGGCACACGCTGCGTTTGGGGCAGGATGGGGTGAGCCAGAGCTGGGCTCCGCATCCGCCACCACATCTCCTGACCCACAGGACCTGCGGGAGCTCCCAGCTCCCTTATACAAGGAGGCCTGAACCGTAAAAATGCCCAACTAGCTCTCCAGCGGCCCAAAATTCAAAAGAAGAGGCGACCAAACCGAAAGGCCTAGATGTTGAAGGCCCAGATGGTTTTGGAGGGCCAGGCAAATCCAGGTGTCATTGCTACCTCCAGTTATCTGCTGGAGAGAAAAAGAGGGGCTTTCTTATGGCAATTTTTATTTGCAGCATCCGCCTGCGAAGAGGGTCTGGACTCGCTCCACGTACTCCACCGTGTCTGTCTCCAAGAGAAGAGAAAACCAGGGCACGAAGCTTTCGAGGTTTCCCCTTCCAAATGAGCAGGACACGTAAAGGGAAAAGCTCCTGCTGCTCTGGCCTCGCCGCCGGAAACCTTTCAAATGAGTAATTTCAAGATGATAAAGTTGCAGCAAGCAGCCAGTGGCTGGAAAAGGCTGGAACACTTTTATAAAACTCCACAGAGAGAAGAAAAGGGGAGGGAAAAGGAGAAAAAAAGAACGAGACCACATCCCTGCCGCATCCTTTTCTTCTGCGGCTGGTAGAAAAGCCATTAAATGCTCCTTTCTATCAACAAAACCAAGCTCTTAAATGTGTAAGCTTCTGAAAAAGAGCAGGAAAAACGACATACATATAGATCAATATGCAAAACTATATATTGTGGGAAGCTGGTTACAATTCTATTTGCAGTCTTCCCTTGCCTTGCTCAAGTTTTCATCTCACAGATAAAGCCGAAGCAGTGAGAGAGCGGGGACCCGCACCCTGGTTTTGATTAAGGGAGATGTTGGGCAATGGGGGGAAAAAAAAAAAAAGGGAGAAAAAAAAAGAGGCACTTCCAAGTGAGGTGATTCACACTCTTCTACACAGATTCCCCCAAGAGCCAACTGCTGTTTGCAATAAAAGGCACGTGGAGCACAGCGAAGCCCGCGGCGTCCCCGCACCCCCTTCCACCCACAGCCAAAGGGGCTTGTCCGGCTCTCCCGAGCCGTCGGCCCTCGGGGGGCTGCTCTGCCTCAGTTTCCCCACTGGACAGAGCAGGGGGCAGGAACGGGACCCGCGGCGGCGCTGCAGGAGAAGATGAGGCGGCCTCGCGCCGCGGCGTTCAGGGACGGGCCGTCCCTTCCGAGGCAGACGCTGGCCCGCGGCCCTAAGCCGCAGCAGGAGATGAGTAATGAGGAGGGATCGCGCCGGAACCCCCCACGCGCTGCGGCCGCCGGGCAGCGCGGCACCGAGCGCGGCTCGCCCGGGGTCGCCCCTTCTCCTCGCGCCAAACGCAGCTCCGAGGCCCCCTCAGGGTCCTTACAGCCCTATTCCTCCCCAAAACAGAGCCCAGCACACGGAGGCGAGCGGAAAAACCATGCCCAGGGGATTCGGTGCTCCCTGATGTTTTTGCTTTACGGAGCAGCACAAAGTGCTGATCCTCCCTGCAAGGCAGAGCTTTCTCCCCGGTGCAATTTCTCCCCAGGTGTCATCACCTTAGCACCCAAATCAGCCTCTTGCTCAAATTCCTGAGCATCCCGTGTCTCTGTGAACTCCAACTAAACCTTTTGCTTCCAGCGCTGCTCTAGGTCCCCTGCGCCTCTCCCCGACGAGGACAATCCCGCCCGGAGATCGACTGAGGAAGAGCCCTAAAACACAAGCTCTGTTTCACTCCCGTGCTCGGTGTGCCTTGTCCTGTATCCAGCTCGCAAGGGAAAAGACAAGTCGAGAGCTAATTTACTGAAAGACCAACTTCTAGGTCAGTCTGACACGTGTTGTCCTGTGCCTGGGAGAACGTTCCTCCCCCAGAACTGGGCTTTACAGCCAGGGGAGGCCTTGCGATCCAAACTAACCGAGGAAACGGGAGTTGCCATCGGCCCCGCCAACCCTTGTCACCGCCACGAGGCCCCACAAGGGCCACCAACTTAGTGCCGCTGGTTGCCAAGTGCTGTCCACGCAAAATAAATGAATGCACGTATAAATAGCCAGGCACAAAACAAATGTGCAAAACCACTGCTTCCCTCTCCTCCGTGCTTGGGTTTTCCAGTTCCTTGCGGTGTCGCTTCTTATCCTGCTCATCTGTTCCAGAGGCGAGTGCAACACACACCAAGCACATCTAGCACATCTTTCTCGGGCCATCTCCTCCTTCCTCGCTCTCCCACCACGTAAGGGCAGAGCAACTGCTGTACCCAACTCCCCGGTGCCCTCAGGAGCATCCCAAAGGAATCCTTCCGACGATGTCAGAGGATGCAAAGGGAACAACATCATGGCAAACTCTCTGTTCCTGGAGAATGACATGTTCCTTTTGAAGATGATCACAGAATTACAGAATCATTACGGTTGGAAAAGACCTTCAAGATCACTGAGTGCAACCGCAAGCCCTTCGCCACCATGCCATGACGGCTCACACGTGGCAGGAGGAGGGCTGGGGAGACTCGAGCTCAGCTACCGCATTTGCTGCCTACTTATCTAAGAGAAGAAACTATCCCCACCACACACCAGCTACTACTATCCCCATTCCTGGCTTATTCTGGCTATCATGCAGCACTGGGTATGCGGGAACGCAGTCTGAGCCCAAACCACATTTGCAAGGAAAGTACACTAAGAACAAACAAACAAACACACGCTGTTTTTTAAACAATTTGTCTAGGGATAAGTTCACTTAAAAAAAAAAAAAATCTGAAACAGAGCTGACAGTATTTTTGGGGAAGAAATATCCTGCAGGACACACTGACACAGACGCCTTCCCTGTGTGGCCCAGTGCTACGGGCAGGGCTGGATGACAGGCTGGGAAGTTCATCTGCTGTCAGGAGGGCTGGAGGGAGCCCCGGGAGAGGCAGATGAGGCAGCACTTTTGAGGAGCTTCTCAGAGGACCAAAAAAATGCCGCAAGCCACAAAAGGACAGTTAGTCAACACATTGCTGCTTAAAATGTTCTCCAGCGGAAAACTGGAACGCGGATTAAAGGATTCAAGGATTCCCCTGCCTCAGAAACTCCATTTTTTTTTTTCTCCAGAAAAGGTTTTCTTTAAAAAACAAAAAGTAAAATTTCCATGTGCAGAACCCAAGTATTTCAGTGTGAATGTGTTGCTGCAGAGCGTCATGAAAATCCCATTGCTGATGCCCCTTAGGAGGGGAATTTAGGCACCTAAATGCCCCCCAGCAATGCCCTGCTCTCCGTGCCGTGCATCCCTCAGCCTGGGCAGGCAACCTGGCCAAGCAGAAAAACGGGAACACCGTGTACCAGCAACAACCAGCCCCAGGGAGAACGGCAGCATGGCCAAAGCAGCCCTTTCCCCCGCCAAATTCTTCGCTGAAAACAAGGGAAAACAAGCGTCCCAAAACAAGTCAATTAAAACTTCTGGAGCTGCTAATCCCACCTCCTTTGGCCACTCCCCACCTCGCAGACGAGACTTGGTCATCCTGCGAGCCAGACTCGTTCCAGCAAGTCCAACGAATGAGGCAACCCCCTCGGCACACTCCAACGCCCTTCATCCCGTGGGGCCGGCCGGTCCCAATCCCGCGGCCTGGATGCGAGAGGAGCAGGACGCTGCCTCCTCGCGCCTCCTCCATCCCGGTAACCCCGAGCACGGGCACAAGGAGAAATCACGGAGGGGGGAACGCTTTCCCAAGCATCGAGGCCGTAGTTGGGAAGAACACTTTGATCCCTGGCATAACAAAAAGCAATTGCAAGTGGCAACCAACAGCCCTAAAGCTTTTGTCGGAGAACAACATAATCCTACTGGTGACCTCTAAGTGGAGATGGGGACTGGATGGGTTGAAATGCAGTTTTAGGTAATTTCTGTACTTGGCAATTCACCCGATGAAAACTTCCTTTCCTTTTACCCAACTGACTGTGTATGTACAGCATTTATAGCTACAGATATATGCTATATCTATATAATGCATCTATATAAAGTTTTGTATCTATATAAATGCTGTATCTATAGCATTTATAGCTTTCAGAAGCGACAGGAGGATTTTCCTCCTTTTGCAAGGAAAAGCAAATACGTTATTTGAGAAGAGTCTCAAAAGCTTCACACTCCCCGAAGTGCTCGGAGATGCCTTGGTTGGGTCCCCACCCATCCACGAGCAGCAAATGCTACCCCGCGAGCCGGGTCGTCCCGTTCGCCTGCAGCTGCAAAAAGCCAGCTCGGAATTTCTCCGGTCAGTTTTGTAAACACGTTGGCCGTATTTCAGCATGAGCTGCACACAAGTGCAGCGATCCAACTTGGACAGCTGCTCCCGCCAGGACGCACGCTTCTAAAGAGCCGTGCAACGTGCGCATGTGTTTTCGTCCGCATGCGTCTAAGAAACCCAGAGGGATTCAGGAAAAGCAGTTTGCTCTCCGGCATCCAGAATTCTTTGTTACTAGCACCAGTGCCACTAAAATACACCCCACAGCTGTAAACGACAACTTGTTTCCTACCTTGCTAGGCCCTCAGTGATTGCAAAGTTGATCACAAGCTTATTCTAAGCCATAGCACTAGAAGCGGAATTCCAAGCGGATTTGCTCCAATATGTCTCCAATAGCTTCCTGGTCACCTTTTCCCCCCGCCCCCGGTATTTTGACGACTGAATTCTTTCTACGCAGCCTTAGTGTCTTATGGCATTTCTTCCATACGCAAATAGGATATTAAATCCATCCTCAGCTCTTATGTCAGTGTCACTGGATAACTCTTCGCATTGCCCAAGGGACATATTTTCGCTCAACAAATCAAAACTGTATGTGGAGCAGGGCCAGACTGCTTGGGATTAGGAGCACAAAGATAAACATTGGTAATTAATATTTAAACACTTTATGTAAGAGCGACATTCTTCCTCCCAAAAGAGGCTGGGTGTCTACAGCTCCAAGTTGGCAGTCTACCCTTAAACTACCAGATGTAGAACGCGTGCGTGATAAATATTATAACTCATCAATACTGCTGAATAAGTAATTGATCCAAATCTTCACACTGCAAACCTCAACCTGTTGTTTGGGGAGGACTCCAGAGCTGCCTCACCTGTTTGCCGGAGTGGACACTGTTTTTGTTCCTGTTGTTGTCCAGCAGCCCCCCGCATTTGCCCAGCGCTGCCAGATCCTTCATAATAGAGTTCAGAGCTTCTTCGGCATCTGCAAAAGAAGGAGACAACTGAAGCGGGACAGGCAGCCTCATCCTTGAGGGTGCTGAAGCAAGAGGATGGAGCAGACGCACACTGAGAGCACGTATGGCATCTCTGATTTCTGCTGCAGCGTGAAGAAATTTGGATGAAACCAGTCTGCTCCTCTTCAGCACTTTCACATCTACGGTCACGGTCTCTTAAGGCAGCTATGAACGACTGCACTGGGAAACAGCAATTACAAGTGCAATTCCTCCCCTTCTTCCTCCCCTTCTTCCTTTCCGTTGAAAACAGGCAGGCAAGGGGAGGGAGTTCAGCCTGAAATGCTACAGTAGCATTCAAGAAAATGCAAAAAACCCCAAAACAAACAAGCAAACAAAACCCCACGGACAAACAAAAAACCCCACCGCACTTTCATTTCTAGTTCATGAAAGAACAACGGTCTTGAATTTTCCCATAGTTTTTGTTTGTTTTTGTTTTTTCCCCCAGAAGGGACTTCTGGGGAAAAGAATATTTTTTCCAGAGAGATTTTTGTAGTAGGAAAAAAAAAAAAAAAAGTTTTTTTTTTTTTTTAATTGTTTTTGTGGTGGGGCCCAAATTAAAACAAACACACACACCGCCCAAAAA
>JAYECN010788916.1:0-44083 GCA_035222435.1 Microcambeva ribeirae | reverse complement strand
TCCCACACAGTCTGAAAGAAATCAGTATGCTAAAGACATGATGGCATGTGTAGGTGGAATGACAGTGTTATACCACATTCAAACTTCTGTTGAAAAAAAGTAAATAAAAGCATGTAATTGACCTTCATATTAAAATAGTATTTAGAAAAGATCCTACCAAATAACTTCAAGATAGCATTTGGAGAGAACATGATGTATTTGCTTTCGCTACAGATTCCTAGGTCTAGATTCTGCTCAGGCTTCAGCCTCATCTTATATAATGTCACCCTTTGGAACTGGTTTGCTGTGTTGGTGGGAAAATGGTACATTAGTGAGCTAAGATAAGCTAAAAACTCAGGTTAAAACATTGAGAGACAGGACATTCTTTTTGCATATTATTCATTTGTAATTCCTTCCTCCTTCTGCTCAATTTTTTCTTCCCTTTTTTCCTACATAAATTGTAGAAACTATCTTCAAACTAACTTCTTGCTTCATACCAAGGCCATTGTATTGACTTGAAATCTGATCTTATCTGAAGGCATAAGCAAGCTTGGGAGTATTAGAAAATAAGAAAATGAAGTGAACATTTCCTTTTGCCTCTTATTAAATATGAGTATAATTCCCCATATGGTACACTGAAGGACCAAATGCATTGTGGTAGAACTCACAGTGGCTTAGCTTTGCCTCAGGATCCTTGAGAAAAAACAGTGTGGAGATAAACCCAGGTCTTCTTCAGCCTCCTGGACTCCCCTCCTGGGAGCACCCATCCATCCTCGTCGTTGTACCAACGTAACACTTGCAAGCCTTGAGCACCTGCGTTTTTGGAGCTGCTAAATGCTCAGGGCTCTCAGTGTATAGTCAACTAGCAACACTGGTGCAGATGGGGACAAGAGGGTGCATTGTGTGGCAGGGCAATCTCTACAGTATTTCACGTCAGAGCTGAACAATGTAATAAAAGTTTGCAGATGAAAATACTAAGCTGGCTGGAAGGCAGTAATTCATGTTGGGTTTTATGACACTGGCCATTTAAGAGCTGTAGGAGTATTTGAAGCTAAAGCACAGCTTGTACTCAAGCCAGGCTCTAGCTCCAGCTCTGCAAGAGCAATCTTTTCCACACAGAAGAAGATTTTTGCCCAAGTCTGAAAACTTGCCATCTCTGTCTGGGCTGTATCTATCTTTGGGAGCTAATGATGTACAAAGGAAGGTGCCCAGAGGAGTGATGTAGCCCCACTATATTGTGCGTGAATTCTGCCTATTGCAAAAACTAGTAGGAGAAAAAGTATATACATATATATATATAAACCATTCAATTTGTGAAAGAGGGAATTCATGAGTAGTTGCATCTGGGATAGAGTAAGATATATTCCCCACTCAGTTAATAATAACAAGACCCAGAAGTCACAAATGGGGAGGTGATAAAGGGGTTTATAAAAACATTTCATATGCAAGTAAAATGTGGTGCGACCCATTATGTAATATTATTTACATACATGTCTTTTAATTTCTTTACCATATCTTTTGGTTTAAATGCTTTCTCTTTAAGTCATTAGTTGGTTAAACATGCACTTTTCTGGAAGACCCTAGTGATAGGCAACTGTATGCCTGGTTCTGCGGGGCTGTGACATGAGGTGTCTGGAGAGGGGGTGGGACCTTCATGCTCAGCCTGTGTCCCAACTGCAAGCGAAGCAAGCAGGATGCTGTGTGTGCTGCTGGGTGTCTTTCTGACAGCGTTTTGTGATTCAGGGTGGAGCCCATCCCAGGAGCATCCAGTCACTGCACTAAAAAAACTGGTGGTTTAGCTACTGATGGACTTGATGTTATTAAGCCCTGAGTAACCCTGTTCATATGTTTCTGCCTGTTTCAGTGATACGGGACATGCTAGAGAAAAGAGATTCCTGGTCTGCTATATGGCAGAAATCCAACCCAAAGATGTTCCCTTGCTGTTCATGAAGGTCTAGTAAATCTAACCTCCAAAAAAGTTTGTATTATATGGAAAATGGATCAGTGGCTGCTTGAACGGGTAGGTACAAATTTGACCGGCATAGTTGGGGCTGCCTCAAAAAAAGAGCACTTGGGATTTAGGAATCAAGACATTGCCCATCATTATGAGCTCAAAATTTGGCTCTCTCTGACCACTGGCCTTCTAACACCTCTGAGCACAAGGATATTTATGTAGTTGCAGCATATGCAGAAACGTATGGAGCAATGCAGAAAGCATTTGGCAATGAGTGTGTGAGTGCTCAGACACACAGGCACATCCAGGTGCACAGGTAGGACCTTCTGAACAGCACAATTTGTTGCTGAGACCTCAAGAGTCTCAGCAGAGAGTGGAATGTGAGAAGAAAATGATAATCAAAATAATAAAGCGGGAAAAAAGGCATTTTCCCACAAAAATCAGCCACATACCAGCGGTGCTTTCCCAACCTGAGAGGAAAAGCCCTCTTGGCTAATTCATTGCAAAGCTAATGAAAACCAGACAAGGGATTGAAACCAAAAAAGCTTTATGTTCCAGGGAAAGCACAGCTTTCCAATGGAAATTATTCATTAAAAAGAACTGGTTCACTGAAATTAACAAAAAAATATGTGAGAGAAACACCATACTGAATGTGTTTTTGGTGATAACAATCTTACATTTATATATAGCATGTTTCAGCCAGATGGACTCCAAAGTACTTTACAAGCTTTGGTGCTTGTACAAACGAAATGTAAAGAATCACTTTTATTCCCCCCCACTGTGATATATCTTTGCTGGGGTGAATCACGGCAATGGCCGAAAAATGCATACTATCACGCAACCCTTTATTATGTATGTAGGCAGACAACTTGACAGAACATAACTATCCAGATTTTTCTTTAGCCTGGGCAGGCTATAAGGGTTAACACCCTCTCTCCTGGGGAAAAAAAAAAGAAAAAGAAATTTCTTGCAGCACATTATTAATGCCTAAAGTAGCCAGAGAGCTGTATATTTTTTTCCCCCAAGCAAATGGGGAGGGACGGTCTCATTAACCACCCTGTGGGAAGGACACCTATTGCAGGCAACACAGCCCTTTGGGTTTGGGAATCTCCAAATTCGCTCCGTGGTCTCGGTCGCCTCCACAGATCTTGAGAGCTGGGGTGGGGGTCCATAGCCATGGCATTGGCTCCATCCTAACAGCATCGCAGCTGTGTCACCGCGCGCCGGAGGGAAACCCACCTGCAGGGCGGCTGCAGAGGGATGGAGGGACGGAGGAAGGGATGGAGGGACGGAGGAAGGGATGGAGGAAGGGATGGAGTCATGGAGGAAGGGATGAAGGGATGGAGGAAGGGATGGAGGCATGGAGGAAGGGATTGAGGCATGGAGGAAGGGATGGAGGAAGGGATGGGGGCATGGAGGAAGGGATGGAGGAAGGGATGGAAGCATGGAGGAAGGGATTGAGGGATGGAGGAAGGGATGGAGGGATGGAGGAAGGTAGCTCCATCTCGCAGCTCCGCTTCCCCTCCCGCTCCTGGAGGAAAATGGATGGCGAGAGCAGCTGGTGAGACAGAAGCGGCCGCCTGCGTCGCGGCGCTGGGCCCGCCGGCCGCCGCCCGCGCGCCGAGCTCCTGGGAGGGGGAAGGGGCGCCTCGCTCGCTGCCAAATCCCTTGAGCAGTTGCTTGTTTTGTCTCTCTGTCTGAGCAGATTTTTTTTTTTCTTTGCTTTTGTTCGTACTCCACCTGCAATATTTTAACTTGGGTTGCTGAGACCTGAATTTTTTGTCCTTTTTTCGCATTGCTTTCCTGCCGGGGAGGAGAGAGCCATGAACACCTTCATGGGCTGGGTTTGCTTTTTGCTTTTTGTTTGTTTGTTTGTTTGTTTTTTGCTTTTCCTTTTGTTTTGTTTTGTGCAGCAGTGAGCGGGGTAGTTTTTGAAGGCTCTGGCTGCTCTGCACCTGTTTTAAATCCCAACACAGGACCGTGCACGAGCAAAGTTGTCAGTGAACCACCAAATTTCATGGTGCCACCTCAGCAACTCCAAGCAGCCAGGGAGACATCCAAGGAGCTTCTCTGTCAAGAGTCTTCCAAATTTTTAGTAGTCCTCTCTTAACACTGCTCTGTGCGGGTCATCTCCATGAAGAGAAGGTCAGTGCTCCAGCACTGAGCTTTGTCTCACTGCTGGAGCATCCTAAAGATGCTGGAGCATCCCAAAGTAATTATTCCCTATTGAGAAACAAACCAGGGAAGACTGAAAACTGCCAAGGCAGAGGAGTTTTCACCTAGATCTATTATTTTTATAGTCACACACCTGTACGCATACACAGAACATGATATATTTTAAAGTAGAATTCCACATGGTATTATTATTGAATCATTTCCCAGTCAATTTTTTCCCTCCAGACTTGGAAACCCTATTTATCTGGTGTTCTGACAAGCAGATAAAAACTTTTGGACTTCCAAATTTTCCCGCACGTTATTCCTAACTCTCCTAAAAAAACAACAAGAGTGGGGAAAGAGAACTGATAAATTTACTTTATGAGATAACGGGGACAGAAAGTGCAATTTGGTGTTTCCAGTCTGGGAGGGTGTGAGGGTTTTGTACCAAAGCTACTTCTTTCCTAATAATTTCCTGGGGTTTTATATACATACATACATATATATATATATATATATATGTAGTTGGAAGATGCAACTTGTTGGTCTGGTTTGAGTCTGCAGAAGGGCAAATGTGGGCGTGAAAGCTCATGTAGCTTCATATTTTCTGAACGTGTGTGGTATGGATAAAAATTTTAACCAGAGAAAAGATCTCCTGAGGCTGCCAGGAGGCAAAGCTGGTCTCAAGCTGTACAGGTGTCTCCATGGCTCATGAGCATTTCTCTGGTTATGGCTTTTTTTGTTGGTCTGGTGAGAGAATGAGATTATAAGTCTTCATCCCCAAATTCAAACTAGTTGGAATGAATCTGCGGAACGGGCTTTACCTGAGTGACCAGGTACCTCCTTCTCCATCTCTGCAATGGAGAACATAGCTACATATTAGCTGTCTCCAAGGAGTCCCTGCCTAAGCTCCCAAATATGTTTTCCAGTATCCGTGGTCTGCATGAATTTTATGCAACTCCTTCTCCGAGACTTTACAAGTCAGCCATAAAAGTTTGTGGTGGGGTGGAACATCGTGATGTCCATAATCTCAGCCTCGAAAAATGGTTTATAGAAAGTGTCATTAAAATGAATTTGTGTCTTTTTTTATTTTTATTTTTTTCAGAAGAAAACAAAAATGGGAAGGAGAGGGAAGAGTGAAAACACTCATGTCTGGCTACCTTTTCTCTGTGTGCAATGAAAGGGAAATGCTTTGACTCTGCATGACTTTACAAGGGACTGGGGGGGCTTTGCCCCTTTGGAAAGAGCTGAAGTGCTCATGCATTCATATTATTAATGGCTTTTGGTAATGATTTTACTACACAAATTGTTATGAGACTGTTACAATGCAAATGGGATACCAGTGAGATTTTCTATCTGAAGACTCCATCCACAGACCGCTGATATCACTGGAAAGTCTCCTATTTAATAGATTTTGGATCACTCTCTGTGCTCATAACAATGCGGACTACTTATTACTTAGTGGCATTCATTTTGTGCCAGGGCTACGCAGTAGATACTGATGTTGAAAAGGCCTTTTTTTTCCCTTGTAACACCATCTCCTCAAGAATTGCTGCCGAATGTCCTTGAAGACATAATAGCTTCATAAACCCAGGTATGATTTTTCATAGGTAGTTCACAGTGCTGTCAGTTCCTCCGCTTTTTAATTCATAGTTTGAGGAGTCTGCCTAAAAGCCCGTGCACTGGGATGCGTGTGATGACACAAACCCCCATAAAAGGCTCCAGCCGTTTCAGCGGAGGACAAAGCCTCACAGGTATGACCTGGGGACATGCTGAAGGCTGGGGAAAAAAAGAGTGAAAAAGAAGATAGAGAGAGAGAGAAGGGGGAAAGAAAAGCAGCAGGCAAATAAAAAGAATGTGTTGCATATATACTTTTTTTTCCTGGAAAAAAAATAATTTGAGCCATTCGAAAAAAAGTAATGGTAAGCCATGGGAATTCTGCAGCTCTTGGAGAGTAGTGGGCTGGCAACACTCAATTTAGGATACTTTTAAGGCTTGCAAGCATCCGCATGTTTGGACTGCAGCTTAGCTGCACCCATGTGTGCAGTTTATCCCAGGCGTATAACAACGTCATATTGTTGCAAGGGGCATTTCCTTGAGGCCGCTTACACTATGTGTCCAATAGCCCAGCATTTTCAGTAGCTAGGCAGGCTTGGTGAAGCCGAATTCCCTCTGGAAGCAGATCGGAGGCGCTTGCTGCAAACCTCCGGGGCTGACAGGCTGTGCAAGCTGAAGCAGCTCTGCCAGCGCACAAGCAGCTACCTGCTAAATCCCCGCGACTTAGCAAGAGCTTTGGGAAGACCGAGGAGCGAAGCCGATGTCTCCGTAGGTCATGAACTCCCTCAGCCCCATTTTCACTCACAAAAGCAGCGCGAGCTTGCCTGAACGAAAGGCCTGTTTTACATTTATCATACGTCCAAGTCTGACGATAAGCACACTTATATAAGTGCCTTGTCTATTTGCAAAGGCAGAGGTGCTTGCAACGACTCACAGGGCTCGTGCATGTGCAGAAACACGTCCCTGGGCAGGGAGGAGACGTGTTCGGCAGCCCCTGCTCGGATGCTGGGCCCTGAGCAGGGCTCGAAGGAGTTAAAGGTAATAACGTGCTCGGGAATGGCTTGTTTGCACCACATGGGCTGATTTTTTTTTGTCAGCCTTGTGACCTGCAGGCACACACCTGGTCCCAGGGTCAAGTTACAGCCAAGATCCCGGCCTGCAGGTCAGGACCTGGATGATGATAAGAGGCAGAGGCCCTCCCTTGGCAAAAGTGATCACTTAGAGAAACAAGAGAATATTAAGGAATATTAGATGTCACTCTGTCTTCCTTTGGACTTCATTTCCCTGCCTTTAATTATCACAAAAAGTAAATGCTAAATATTCAAGCAAGTCATGGTCAGGGGAAGCACGATGAGCTGAACATTCATTAGGGCCTTGCTGGGAATACAGCTGGAAAAAAAAAATAATAAAAAAGTTGGTCGGTTGCCCTTATTAAACTTCATTTAGCTACTGTTAATTATGAACCTAGATTGAGGCTGAGCAGCCCTAGACTGAACATTTCAGCTCTCCCCTACTGCAGCATCATTTAAAAACTGTAAGAAAATGTCAATGAGGAGAGACCATCTGTTTTCTAAGTGGAAGCCCCAGAAGGAAGAAAGAAAGAAAAAAGAAGAAACAATGCTTGTATAAACCTTCCTCTGATGCTTATCTTTGGAGTAGCTGGCTTGCAGGAAAGCAAAGGGAATTTAGGGAGTTGTGAACTCCAACTTGGCATAATTTATTCAAATAATAAATGATAGCTATGGTCTACATCTATTTTTAGTAATGTTGTTTTACCGATTTCAGAGGCAGGTAAAGCAAAGAACACAAAAATTAAATACCTTACTTGTAATCATCAAATAACCATATACTGGATCCCGATGATCTTTTTTTTGTGTTCTAACCACTGAACAAAACTGCCAGTAATGTCTCAGAGTGCTTAATAAACTGAGCCCAGGGGGTTATTTCCCTATGACTGAAATGCAGCTGGACCGAAAGGCTGCTGTCAATCTGCACAGACTTAGCTTTGTAAAATGGGGTGTTGCCAGAGGAACTCAGAGGGGAAATTTTCGGTACGGTTGGCAAGGTGTGATTACAGACCCTGGATTAGCGCCAGGATCTAATGCAGACCTAACACCCTTCTTCCTGGAAAAAAGTGTGGGCTCTAATATCCCTTAGTTTTTAAGTTTCACCTGCAAGCAAATGAGTGGCACCAAGGGGAGATAGAGGCAGCTGCAGCACAATGAGCACCATTAAATCATCCTTGTAGCAGAAGCACTTCATACAGATCAGTCCTGGCCATTGCCCTGATTTGTCAGTTTTTCCCCCAAAATGGTGCATGACAAGGATTAGACCTCACCAAACTGGTGCCAGTGTGCAATGAATTAACCCTGCACCAAAAGCTTTGGTGAAATGAAGAAATCAAGCATTGGTCTTTGTCTCTAGTTTCAGTTTGCAGATGTTTTCACTAGGCCTGTATTAAAAAGCTGCTGTGAGCTAAAATGACAAGGGGAACAGAAAGGCTGGGTGCAGAAAACTCACCTTTCTAGAAGGCGTGAGACGTGATATCATTCAGTTAAAGCTGCTCGCTTTGGATAGATAACATGGCTCTAAATCTCTCTTGGCCCTTTGTAATAAATGTTATGGTTTAGACAACCAATGTCTTTCCATTAAAACTATAAACTTTACTAGAATAATTAAGACTGATTTAAAGTAAAATTAAGTTTGACACGTGGCAGGTGAAGCAGTACCATTAATTTCAACTGCATATTTGGCAACAATAGATGAGAGAAAATGGGGGGCATGGGTCAAAAGGGGATAGTTGTAAGTCCTTTCAGGCTCTTGATCCAGTTGAGGGTGGAGAAAGAAGAATATTTCAACACTTTCTGGTCTATACAATGTCATTTGCCATGTAAGTATGAGACAAGGGCTCGCATCTATTCTCCTTGACAGCAATACAAAGATGCTATTACCTGTAATGCAGTGGATCTGAAGTAAAACATGAGGAAAGGGAGAAATTAAGATGTAGAAGGATGCTGCTTTTCCCTCCTTCATTCTTCCCTTTTTACCCTTCGTTTATAGATACTGTATTTTTTTTTTCTTATTAATTCTGCAATTCTAAACTGCCCATCTTCACAGTTTCTTTGGAAGTTACTTTTCTAGTCCTCTTTCTGACTCTGTTTTTGGATGCAGACAAACATCACAAAACCCCCTCGAAACAGTCTGTGCTAATGAAATGGTTTCCTAATGACGCCTGCAGATCCTCTCGCAGATCCATCTCTGGCTTGATACCAAATTCCAGCAAAAGCCTAAACCTGAACTGGGCCAGCCTTCAGTGCCCATCTTTGATAGAAACTAGTCAGGGTGTGAGCCTGCATTGCATCCTCCACTGAGATTATCAGAAAGGCCTTGTTATTATAGTCATCAACCATCTCATTTCCTGCCAAGGAATATTGGCGTGAACTCTCTCCAGAGTCCATCAGTGCCCTTGATCCGGAGAAATTACTGTTGAGAAATAGAAATAATTATGTTCTCCTCCTCCAAGCCAGATGTGGTATCCCTATCTTGACAGCTTTTCCTGTCCAACCTCAGCCAAGGGAGTGAAACACTAGTACCCAGGGAAGGATTTCCTTTTTTGAAATCAATAAATTCTAATTGCCAATCATGCAAATAAATATGCCTTGCTGGAGCAATGATATAGTCCACCAGGACCGAGCCACACAAACTCATTGAGGAAACTTCATCCTCTTATCACAGACTAAACTCAATGAAAGTGTCTTTTGGGGTCCCTGCCACCCTGGTTCTGGTAGTTTTATTCTAATAGCAAATGTATTATTTTTATCATGCTTATTAATGACAAACATATCAACCTCTTTACCGGAAAGTGAACTAAAAATCCAATTTAAATAAAGAATTGCAAATGCTCTGTGTAAAAGACTGCACACAAAACAAACCAGATGTTTCAAGCTGCATAGAGAAATCTTTACAGAGCAGCTGGGAGATTTTTTTTTTTTTTTCCATCAGCCATTGGTAAAAGATATACATTGCCGGCACACAAACTGCTTCCATTTTTAATACTCATATAATTGGTTTACTCCTGTAACCAATGCAATATTAAGATAAAAAGGGGGAGTGAAAGGGAAAAACAATGATATTGGTCAAAGTTTATAAAGGTCATGAGGTTTGTGGATGGGGAGGAGAGTGGAGGAGGATAGAGGTTATTTTTCCCCATAAAGCTTTCTTATTTACTGCAAGGTTGTGAAGTTTGGAAAAAAATACTAATAAAATTTATTGCCAGGGGTTGTAAGAAGATCATACCTTGGTTCTATTTTCAGCTCCAAACAGATTATAGGACAATGGAGCATAAATGGAAATTAAAACAGATTTAGAACAGACGTTAGGAAGCACTTTTTCACATCGAGGATAATAAATGTGTGGAATGGCCTATCAGGCAAGGTTGTAAAGGCAAAGACACTGGGATCATTCACGCAACAACTTGGGAAATAGCGCACTAAAACGGAATGAGCCTGGATGGTGAAGAGGCCTCTGTTTAGATTCCTGGGATGCTTCAAGTTTGCACGTTCATTTCTTTTCCTTTCTTTTGTAGAAGAGGATTTTAATTGTGATTTGTTGGTGTTTCAGGCAGGTTTGCCAACCACTTTTCCTGTGAGATGGAAGATTGCTCCTTATCCCTGTTTCACCCATCCTTATCCATTATGATGGGGTTTGAAGGAAGACAACAGGGTCTGGGAGGCCAGACCTGCCTATTGTAAGAGCCCAGCTAGAAACTGGGCATCCTCCCCACTTTAAGAATGTATATCTGCGGCCATAGGAGGATGCACCAGCCTATCCCACCAGGTCCATACTGCTAGGTTGACTCTCACAGCCATCCTGGCATGGTCACTCAGAACATCCTTGTTCATACTGAGTATTCTTAGTCTAATTTCAGGCCAGGAATACCCTGATCTAATGGAGGACTCTGGAAATGATACCAAACCTCGCAGCACTTATGGCATCCCCACAGCGCCCTTCTCATCCTCACTGGTCTGTGAACTGTATGTCCAGACGTATTCCACAAGATTGTCGGTCAGGAGCAGAGTGGTTTGCAGCAATGCCTCATTTCAAAGTGCATCCGCTCTTTGCCTCCCTATTCATGCTCTCCGCAAGAAACTCATAACCAAAGCATGTATGAGGTGGGAAGGGGAAGAGGGAGGGTGTGAGCAAGGGACCAGTCTCTTAACACGCGGCTTTCTGCTTCTCTTTGCTAGGGCCATGTGCTGCTATACATGGCATAAACTTTCCAGCCACCCAGGACACCATAA
This sequence comes from Microcambeva ribeirae, assembly GCA_035222435.1. Classification (NCBI taxonomy): domain Eukaryota; kingdom Metazoa; phylum Chordata; class Actinopteri; order Siluriformes; family Trichomycteridae; genus Microcambeva; species Microcambeva ribeirae. Next base: position 33,139 of record JAYECN010788916.1, on the reverse strand, counting down.
CACACACCAAACTTCTCAGGTTTGGCATATATATTCGCACACAACACAGCTCTGTGTCACCCAAGGACACTGGGTGTTGGGCTCCAGCAAGATGACCCTGAATATTCCCAAATGCCTTTCTTCAAGATTTGGTCAGGGTCAAGAGAGCTCCCAAACCTTGAGGGACCCGTCTGAGGCCACTATGGTGAGGATTATGTCTTTTGGGGACTCTGTCGATGCAGAGAAAAAAAGATCTGGAGTTTGAAATCCTGCCAATGCACCAGAAATTTTTGTAACCTCATATCTTGCCGTTCTGCCTGGTCTCTTTTGCAATGTTCTGAATCTGGACTGTAAATGCCACTTGTAATACGACATTGCTGCCAGTGAGTGCCAGCTCTGGCCCTGGCACTGCTTCTGCAGAGAAAGCTGCCTGCAAGCTAAGCCCCAGGCAGCTCTCAGGACTGCCCCTTTGTGGGTTTTGCCTTTGCAGATGACTGAGGTGGGGGCAACCAAGGCGAGGGGGCCCTGAAAGTGCCTGAAAGTGCCCAGTGGTGGCTGTGCAAGGGGTAGGTGGTCTCAAAACACCATAAACGGTCCCAAGAGGGACCATTCCATTCGCATCCCTGAGGAACGTGATCCTAAGGGCATCGCTCTGCATGCTGTGACAAATCAGAAGTAGGGCAGCCGCTGTATAAATCTCAGTATTCTCCAGAAACAATTATTACTTGTTGCCATTTTCTCGGGCCAGGATTTTAAACAAACATTAAGATATTACTCTGGAGAAGCACCCAGGCAGTCTTGCCCCGCAAGATAGAAAAAGCAAGCTGCAAAATACAAAGTTACTAACCGGTGATTCAAAGTCTGGGGCATCCACGCACTTTACTGTCTGAACTATAACAGCACATTCTAGCCAAGATTTCAACATGCTTTAAAAACATCGATTATCTTTACAAGACTCTGAAGCAGATAAAAGTTACACAAGAAGAAAGTCAGAGCCAGAGAGACTGAAGGATTTGGCCAGGGTCACAGTACTGGTGAGTCAGTCAGTGGCAGAGCAATTATAGGAATCCTATTCTGCCGCTTATGCACTAAGCTGAACTTCCTCATCAAAAATAATATATAAAAAAAAATGCATTATTTCTTCACTAGCACTCATTTTTAAGTAATCATATGTGTGATATTATTTTATTTGACTAAAGAAATCACACCTCTGCAGAAGAAGTTAAAAAATAGGTATTGGAAGCTTCTCATACTCAAATAAGTGAGGATGTCACTAGAAATACATAAGGAAGGAGCTTTTTGTAATGAAAATAACCAAAGGCCTTAATAGAACAGTGAGCAAGCAAACAAGAAATGTAAAATATCTACATACTGCAGCACTTTTTCCTGGAAAGTTGAAGAAGGCATCAGGCCCATACTTCTGAGGCATGTGTTTTAACACAGACAACAGCTTACCAGCATGTGGCGGCTGACAAAAAGAAATATTACACAAGTAAATAAATAACACACAAGAAATGCCTATACATACCAGAAATTTTGACACATCTTAAGTCCGTGCACTCTAAGACAACAACTCTAGACTTTCAATAAACTTTAACAAAAAGTCAGGGATACCTTCACACAACATGAAGCAGATGGAGTAGTTAGTGTGAATGCTTAACACTTCCTCACCCTCATCCTACTTCTGCATGTTTTTTTTTTTTTTCCTTTTAATTTATTTTTAACTACAACTTAACACCTCTAATCTGTTATCCTGAAGGTGTCCTTTTTTCCTCTTGCAAGAAATCATTCTCTTGAACACTAAGTATTGTGTGATCTGTAAGAAGTATTTCAAATGTACCTCAAATGTACCTAAATTATAGTCAAATAAACAGTGCCTCCTGAATTTGAAAGAGAAAAAAAAAGAAAAAAAAAATAACCACACACACACACCACAAACAGAGATCTGTTTGTTTAGATGTCTTTAGCAGGACAGAAACTCAACTGGGTAATTTGCGCTGGGGGGCTAGATATTTTGTATCTTTACAGCACTGTTGAGGTTAAGGGTTAAGATTTATGGAGTTGTGCAACTCTGTAGCAATGCAACCACGACTTTTTCCTCCTCCTTTCCCTTGTATTTGGCCTTTAATAAAGCAAGAAAATTAAATGCAAATAGTAAAGAGCCAGGAAATGAAAAAGCTAATGTTACGAAGACAACTTTAATTCAGCTATGGTTAAATATACTCTGTATGTTTGGTTATTAAATTTAAACCTTATATAGAGTATTTCTATGTGAGCAAGTTAAGATCTTAGAAATTACTTGTTTCAAGAGTTTTCTTTATTTTTTTTCCCCTATATTATTGAGCAAATACACCAACTTTTATAGTGAATAGATTTTTTTCCAGGTGGGAAAACCCCTTGTGCTGCCTTTTCTCTATACCACGTGAAGTATTTAGAGATAACAGCAGCTGAATTAAAATTCAAAATGGGTAAGACAACTCTTTAAACCATTAAAAATTCTAGCAAAATAGCAATTTTCTGGTTAAAAAAAGTGTATCTGGTAGCATATAGAGCATACAGAATTTTATTTTAGGGAACAAGATTATCAATGGTAAAAGGAAACCTCCTTCTCCCATTTTAATTCACATCTAAACAGGAGAAAATATAGGATCTGACTTCTCACCTAGACCTTATTTTCGAGTCAAACTACAAGATACCCTTTATTTCAATTTCTGCAACAAATTCTCACTACCTCAATAACATTTCATTTTTCAATCTTTAGGTAAACAGCAACAGTGTGAAAACAGAAACATATTGATCTGCATATGTAGACAATTATTTATTTCTCTTTGCAAAGTCTTTGAAAAAACAATTTTAATTCTTTTTCTTCAGTTTCTCATAACTGGAATGACAAAAAGTAAATGTGCATAAAAGCACAGGCTTAGAGTCACCATAGTATTCCCTGCTGCACAAAAAAGACCAATTCAGCCAATGTATCCAGGGGGCAAACTTAATTTAATCCCTACGCCATGTATTTTAATTGCTTGCAAGTTAAAAGGTGATATAACACTAACACGCATCCTTTACATCTTGATACATTTAAAAATTGCTTACTATACAAGTTATCAAACAGCTCTTTATCTTAGGAAGACTAGGAAAAATATAAATAACAACATAATAAAGTGGATTTTTTTTTACCCATCTCCCCTTTTCTCCTTGAAGTTTGCTGAAGAATAACTTTAGCTCTCGAACTGTCAAGTTATAGCTAGCTAAAACACCCAGCATATCCACTAGGAGATCTGAAAAGGGAAAAAAACAAAACCAAACATTTATGAATTCATTAATTAGTCATTGTCCCATGAGATTTTATGTAAAAGGAATGCAACTTGACTCACACACAGACTGAATCTGTACCTGCAATCATACTGTCAGCTCTATCAATCCTCTTGAGCACTTGCTCAACCAGGCCCACTTCTGTGCACGCTTGCAGATTGCGTATGCTTTTCTTCAGGATGGCTGTAAACATGCTCCACACCTCAGCCTGGCAGGTGGTGTCACACTTATCCAATAAGTCTACCATGCACGTAATTCCCTCTCCTTCTTGGATGATAAAGTTCATTTCCAAGTCAAAACGGCCCCCAACAAGCTTTCAAACAAAAAGTTAAAAAAAAAAAAGTCAGAAAGTCAGACAAAGATTAGGAGATTAGGACAATTATATCTAAATATTACTCCACACTCAGAATTATCCATCCCATAAGTACGCTATCAAGGATGTACACCAAAATATATAGCAAGGCCAATATCAAGTCTCTTTTCAAGTTTGGCTGGGTAACTTTGACACAGGTGCTCTTAAGGTGTCACCTACCATGGGATGATTGCTGCAGAAGCACCTTCGGGTTGTTCAAGATACTGATATCTAAAATTGTATGTTCCTGCCTGAACAGCTGAAAAGTGAACAAATCTAGGGAGTTTTCCAAGACAGGGGAGACCACAATCTGCTAAGAGATCTTAAACAGACTAGAACGCCCCTTTAAGCCTTCTTCTGCATCTGCTTAACTTCTAACTGCAGTAGAAGGCAATTCTAGCCAAAAGGCGCCAATGCAGATAAACTTTGCTCTTTACAAACACTTAGAGCCATTCTTGAGATACTGAAACCATTCAAGTACTAACTGTGAATTATGTTAGCAGCCACAGGTACGAGAAGGAAGCCAAGCCTTGCTTCCTTTTGCAAAACAGTGTTGCTTGAAGCCTTTGCCTATGCTCTAACGAACTTAAATCCTGCAATATTTCAGGTCTGTCACATGCATGCTTTGTTTCAACTTAGACTGAGTAACAAATCACATGGGCATGTGCTAAGGGTGGCAATGGGGCATAGGAGTCTGAAACAACCCACTTAATTCTTGCTTGTATACTCAATAAAATGAGATTTCTGGTTGAAGAAAGTATGAATTGTACTAACCTACTCTTATACCCCCATTCCACTATTTAAACTTTCCTTGAATGTGAAGAACTTGCACTGCTAGTGATCTGTTAATCATGATAGCTCTTCAATTTAAAAACAACAAAAACAAAAAAAAAAAAAAAAAAAAAAAAAACCCACTTTCCTACACCCCTCCATAAGAAAGGAACTTCCATGTTGCAAACAGTTTGTTCTGTTCTCAAGATTCTTCATTATTTATATAAATGTCAGGATATTTTCTTAAAATACAGAAAGAATCTTGAGTTATATTTGGACTGAGCATGGGCAATAGGAGTCAAATCCCTTTTTTAGAGTGGTTTTATAGACAGAACAACAGGGCTTTTCATCAGCTACATAGAGACTGAGAACTGACTAAGCAGCTGCATCCTTAAAAAAATGTGCCGTGTTTGCCAAGATATTTATTACAGAACAGTGTTCAAAGAGAAACACAAGTGACTCAAATTCAGACATTGTCATCAAAAGTCTATCAAGTTCTTCTCACTTGGTCAAGACAAGACATGGTATCTGTCCTACATCACCCTTCTACACAGTGTTTGATCATTCAGTAGCATTGCTTGCTTAAGTCATACCATGACAAAACTGCTCCAAAATATGTCTACTCCCTTGCTACCATATTAGCTCCAACAGTTTCTCTCAGCTAGTCAGGATCAGAAGATAAACCTACCCAACAGGACAGAATATATGCCCTTTATTAACTCCTGAAATTACCATACATTTTCCTCAGGTGTCTAAATCTTGTCACTTTGAAGAAGCAATCTTTGGTCCTCTGGACATAAATCAGTAATGCCAAGCACCACAAGAAGCAGAGAAAGTTAGAAGTTTTATGACAGAATAGACAATATCTCCAGGTAACAATTTCTAAATAGTAATTTACACTTTTCCATTTTCTCCTCTCTTGGTCATGGAAAATAATTATGCAATTTACCGTCAGATGCTTCCTTAATATCTAAGGAAACTACAGTTTGAACTGAATGAGGAGATTTGAATTATACTCTCAGCTTCTCTACATCAACTCACCCTGTCGTTATCAAACAAATCTATCACGTCATTATCATTCTCCAAATCTCAGTTTTTCCCTTCCACAAGATGGACCTGAGGCCCACCTCAAGAAAGCGCTGTAAGGTAGTATTCAAGGGAAATCAAGAACACTGAGCAGAATGGATCAAAGTAGAAGTATCACAAAACACATCCAAAGAAAAAAAAAGTACATGTTCTTCTAGTGAAAAGATAATACACTAAATGCGTTGATATTACTGATGTAAAACAAAGCATATCCTCTATTCAAAAGCAAAGTACCCCACAAAAAGCCAGTCTCTCTCTCTCTCTCACACTGAAACAGAAATACCGCATTCTGTGTGCAAACAAAACAGCTGAAGGTTAAACTCCAGACACAAAGCACCTGCTAATTTCTTAACAACAAATTCAAATCTTTATGCATTTAACTAGCCAACCATCAATTATCACACTAAAATCATATATGGCAGCACTAAGTCACAGCCAGAGGTGACCTTACCTTCACCCTATAGTCTCCCCCACCAATCTTTCATTTTTGGCTAGATACACTATTATCAGTAACCACCCATCCAGGAAGCTGTCAAATTCGGTTTCCAATCTACTCTGCAAACATAAGCATTTGACCAAATACATTCTAGAAATAATAGCAATTATTTTTACCATAGCATATTAACATTTCCTGTATGGGGTATCTCCTGAGGACTGGGAGAGGGGGATGGAGAAAGCAATATACTGAATGCACAGTACATTTGATGTACTATATGTATGCATACCCATTAGACACACACAAACACCCACGCGCACACCACAGTATGTCATATTAACCCTTTCTAATGGTGATTTGAAACTGATCAACCTTCAAAACACAAATTTGTTTCCAATGACAGGGATCATAATCCAGGTCCATGCATTGGCTAGTTATTATCTGAGGCGCAGTAATGGCTGTGCACAGCAAAATGTAATCTTCCCAAATGTCACAGTAAGTTATGAATATCTGAGCAGCTTAATGCACCTTACTAGCCATGAAGTGTGAGAATGTAATCTTATTACCTTTTTTATGGTTGTATTTTTTTGAATAATGTAGCCTTTGAACTGATGTATAGTCTTTCCTGGTACTTTAGCATGATTTGGTCTCCTGTGTCGTACAGTACATTTTTCAAAATTCTCCAATTCAACGTATTTTAAGTCCTGTGCTGAGCTGCATAAACAATCTTTATCACAACCTACAGGGTGACATAACGTTTTCTTTCTTTGCAGTGTAGAATTAAGTGTAAGCTTATAGGAATTATTTTAAAGTGCAGTATTCGAAGTATTCAAATACATCTTCACAAATTTTACATTTTGCCAGTTATATTTACTTTAAAAAAAAAAAAAAAAAATCAATAGCTCCGGTTTCTCAGTAACACATTTCTACATTCAGCTGATTGAAACAAGGAGTTTGTACTTTGTATTTCCATTACAACTCATAGCTACATGCTCAAATAGCATGATTGTTTTCCCCCTTTTACTTCAAAAAAACAATAAGTAGTCATCATTATAGCACTACCTACTATAGAAAAGCACTACAACACTCCTAAACAGAAAGAAAAAAGACAATTTAGAAACAACCCAATCTCTTCGTTATGAAGTTTCCATCCAAGCTAAAATAGGAAAGGTGATCTAAGATATAAAAGATATGGCACATTCTTCAGTTGAGCATTATCCAAAGTACAATAAGCAGAAAATTGCTCAGAATAAACATTGTCAAACTCCACCTTCGTGAAAGATCATGATATAGGTTATAAATTTGATTTATAGTCACATCTGTTAATGGTCGACAAAATATTTCAAAGGCTTGTATGAAATGGTGGTAGTATTTCAATGTACTGTAACAGAAAAAAAAAAAAAAAAGTCCAAGATGAGCATTTCTGAGGAAAACTCAAGCTGTTTATTTTTGGGAAAAACTAGAGAAACTAGAGAACCAGATATCTAGTTTTACCTAAAATATCCAAAAAATGTGACTTCTCTTAGATTGTTCTCATCCTTCTAGTTACTATACATTATGACACATGTACTTCCTTTGTTCTCAATAACCAGGATGAAAAAAATGAACACTGCAAACTGTCCTCTTTCTCTCCCTTCTCCAAGATGCTCATTTTGAAATCTAAAATTTTATTTGACAAATGAATATTCAAAACATATGCCTAGCCAATGAAGAAAAGGCAGACAACAGTCATATAGCAGGCCGGTTCCCTCTCCCAAGGAATTTCTGTAAGCGTATGCTTAAGCAGGAGCTGCAAAGCTGCACACAAAAGGCTAACAACTGCTTCAAGTCTTCCAGAGGAAAGTACTTACATGCGTTACTAAATGAGTCAATAGTTCAACAGTCAATGGTTTGAGATAACCCCCATTATTTACTTCTATCCACAAAACAGCTATACTATCCAAAATATTCCCTGTTTTACTGCAATTTTGCATTCTGTCAATTGACACAAGGTAAGATAACAGTGTCTGAATGCATCCTTGATGACACAGTCTGAATGCATCTTCTGGAGTATACAAACAAAATAGATTCATTTTAGGCATTACACTTATGAATAACAACAAGTAGCTATGCAATAAGCTTTGTCTACATTATTTTTATCTTCTATCAATGTAACAATCCATAACATGGGCTCTATTCCTTTTCAGGTATTAATAAACTTAGAATAAATGTATTTTTCTAATAATCTTTAAGATAAAGATCTGATAATTTCATGGGTCATCGCCAAGTGAGTCAAATCCCTTGAAGGCACACAACAAACATTAAACCCCCCCACCCCCGGCCACACACACACACACAATACTGAGCACACATTCTAGATGCAACAAAAAGATGGTCTGACTTATCTGAAAGAATTCTATAGATCTGAAGAAGAAAGTGGAAAAAAGAAATATATATATACTAACTGCAACTATCCATTCTCTCTGCCTCCCCTCCTCACATTTTTCCACACTCTCTTCTCTACCACTAGCCCATCCCTTGGAGGTCCAAACAAAACATAAGTCCTAAGAGAAGGTTTGTTAGGACAGCCTGCTAAAAGTTTGCATAATGATATCAAAAACTAACACTGGTGTGAATGTCAAGTCAGTGACATCATGACAAACAGGGCTCAAACCAAAAGATGCTACAGGGAGGCAAGGGATGGCAATTTTTTTTTTTTTAAATCATTATTATTATTACTTACTTTAAAAAATATATATATAAGCCCATTAGATCAGCCATAACCTGATCCAAACAAATTAGGCCCACTCCCATAAGAAATGGTCATAAGATGCTTTTGTATAATTCAGTTCGATCATACTACTAATTGCAAACCAGCCCCAAGCAGAGCTAGCTCATTCAACAGAAATACCTCCACTGCTCCCCTTCACGAGGATTTGAAAGGGAATGTTCTGTAGCTGAATTTCTTCAGGTGTGCCTCTCACTCAGAAACCTGCTTAAAACTAACATTTGTTAACGGGCATCTCCAAGGTGTTGGGAGTCTACTGCTGCCACCTAATGTTAGATTTGAAACCTTTAATCCAGCATAACAGGTTTTTCAATAGAGCGTGTCTCGGCACAGCACAATTCCCTCCCTTGCCAAGACAGCGTGACAGGAACAGCTTACAGCTCGCGCTCTGTTACAAAGGCGGTTGTATTTCCAGGAAATAAAACTGGGTAAGATTTCAAATTTGCAGAAAAGTTTACACTTGCATATTCGTTGATGTAAAACAAGATTTTATTTGATTTCACAATTCCTAACTACGGAAATCACACAATTCACCCCGAGTGCATAGGCAGGAGTAGCAGTCACCTCCTACCCAGTTAGCCTAAGGAAACTCTCTTTTAAAAAAGTACTGAGCTACCTCTTTGTACACATCCAAGTAACTCCCTCAGATAACAACTGGAAAAAAGCACAATTCTCGCCCATATGGAAAACATCTGAAGCATCCTTATGGCAAGGACATTTACCCATGGGTTTCTGCTTCCCAGGAAAAGGGGGAAAATCCAGTTTTATAAGATAACTATGCTATAACCAGTTAAGCTCAATTTACTCTAGTAATCTTGGATTTTCACTCTGCTTACAAGCACTTCTATGGTAAAACAGTCCATTAATGCAGTTAATTCAGTTCATAGTGTCTAGTTGAAGCTTCAATGCAAACAGAACAAAGCAAACAAGAATTAGCTCTACACAACAACTTTAAGTATATGGGATAGGAGGGTATGAATTGTAAAGTTGGATACAATTTAGCTAGAAAAAAAGGGCATTTAAAAGCATTTTTTAAGACACGCACAGAAAGAAAGAGATCAGTATCTCTTATAAAGAAGGCAATCCAAGGAAATGATTATCAAAGTTAAATTTTGACTTAAAATATTCTTTTTTTTTTAATTAACGTCAGCTTAAAAGACAACTTGGTACAAAGTGCAAAATTACTCAGCAATAAAATTGAAGGAAATAGTAAGCTTCAATACAAAAAAAAAAAAAAAAAAATCAATCTACCCCACCGTGCCCAGTGCTTCTGCTTCCTCTTCTGTGAATTCACCTTAAGCCTGACAAAATGAGTCTCTTGCAGTCAAGTCCAGTATTGAAAATTTTGCCATCTTTCCCATTGTTTTTTTGCTTCATCTAGAAGTAGGGTGGCTGATATAAAAAAGGATTGCTAAGAAAGCTACACTACACAGCAGTACTAGGAGTCCAGGAAACTATATTCTGCCACAGACGGAAGAGGGAATAAATGCAGCAAATCTGTAGGTCTTCAGACAAGGACAGTAATGGAGGGGCTACTGGAGGCTGGACTTTGGTCCAATGCAGAACAGCCCCTGTAGAGGCCCCTTGCTCCTCAGAAGGCTAAGTATAGGTTATATCTAAATTCACTTGGAATTGATATGCCTACAGTTTCTGTATCAATAGTACTAAAATCTGATTTTATTTTTTAAAAATAATTTATTTCAGTAGATTTTAATCTGTGATACAGTTTAAATATATATAAGATACTATTCCAAGGGATGGTTTAATAATATGCAAATTTGTGCCTCCACTCAGAAAATGAAATTTCCTAAATCATTACATCACATCAGATTCGTATGTGCGCTGAAAGCAAATAAATCATTTAAACCATGATACAGAGAACCTTTTTAAATTTGCATTTACCTACAGTAAATACTGCCATGTTCTTTAATAGCTTGCTAGTGCAATCTTAGCAAACTAATGATTTATGGTTGTGACATTTTAAAAATCAGAAATCTGTCATTTTATGACAGCCAGTAGAAAGACAGCTCAAGTTACATTATTCTGAATTTAAACTCAAAGACACATAACAGACAGCAAAGCACTGTACCATACTGTCCATTTAATTTCCCAGCAATCCTCTTCCCACTCTAGGAGAACATATTACCTACACTTCTAAAAGCAATCTAATATTTTCATTTCAATTTGCAATATATATATTTATTTCAAGAATCAGATATGTGTAACTCCATCGAGTACGTAACTTCTTGTCGAGTCTGGGAACACCACCATCACACACACACAAAATAAATTTTAGTGAAAAGGCCTGACCAGAACTCAGCCATAGTCACCTAGGTCTGCACCCTCTCACATCTTGATCTTTTTTCAGGGAAGGTGCCAAAAAGGCAGCCTTTGTAATATGATATGAATCATCAACAAGTCCCAAACGGGGAACAAACTGTACAGTCAACATACCTTCACAGAGAATGCCCTGCTTGTGACTTAATGTCTCATTATTGTCATTCTATAAACAAGCAGTAAATATACATTTTAGACCTAAAGCAAATGTATTTCTCTAATAATATACTGAAACCCTCTTAATGTTTATTACAAGCAGTACCATGTCAAGATCTTAATCTGGACATTTAAATCGCACCCTACCTTTAAGTCATGCAAGGCGAAATATGTGAAAGCCTTACTCAATTTCTTTATGCAAAACAAGGAACCACTCTTTCTTTACAAAATCTGAATTTTGGATCCCATAAGCCTTATACAAGCAATGCTTCGCATAATTTTTGACTTAAATAGAGTCTACTTAGCAAAGTGTCTTGCAAGTATTATCGACAACACTAACAATAGAATGCTAGAGTAAAATGAGGTTATAGGTTAATTTTAGGGAACACATTTTGCAAGTTTGCAGAGACTCAGGGATAACAAAGTTAGAAGTAATTGGTGACAGGAGAAATGGACAAAGGCAGTAGTCAAGTAAGAGGAAAAACAGGGAAGCTGCTTCCAACAGAATACAAAAAGCAAAGAGTAATCTTAAGAAAAAAAAAAAAAAGCTCAAAGATGAAGGAGAAAATGAGATGAAGTAGAGTTTTCTTTTAAAGCTCTGACAGGTTTTATCAGATTTAGTAACAATAATTCTGAGGGTTTTCCTCTCCTAGTGAAAGTCACAGCCATAATATGGCACATACCACAGCATATACTAGAAGCGAATGTGTGCCAGGTCCACAACTGTGATCACATTTCACAGCTCAGCAGATTAATTGCAGCCAATTTCAGCACAACTAAAGGCACCAGGTTACAAATTCCAACAAAACCCAAGAACTCAGCACATCTGTTTCTGACACTTCTGACACTGCCTGGATCCAGAACAGCTGGTCAACACTCCAGTGGCCCTCCAAGAATTGGCAGAATTATCTGCCATAGCTAAGGCACCAGCAGCCAATGGTTTCAATGCAGAAAGTTACAAATTCATAGCAGAGAGGAATGAAAGCCATTCGTCTATCCATCCATCAGGGATACAGATAGTCCAGCAGCCAGTTTAACCAGATCAGTGAGCTGGTGCTGGCTTCCTCTTTTTGATCTAAGCCATGGTTGTGTGGCCGACACATCTATACTGATCATGGCAAGCAAAGGGCATGTCAGGAATCAAATCCCCAGTAGCCACAATTATGCTGGAAAAAGCTCCACTCATCCTGGCTTTTAAAACAGCAAGAGAGCTATTGCCAAACTGACAAGTTCTATTAACTACACCTGGAGGAAAAAGAAAGGTTCCCTTTGTGAGAATAGATACAGCAGTAAAACCTCTCTTAAGAGGACTAACCAATATTTCTTTGTTTCTTTAACCCCCCATAAAGCAACGCTGAAAGCAAGAAAAGAAATGAGACTGCCATTTAAACTTTGTTACAAGCGGCCTTTATACCTAGGCCTGTAAATGCAACTTCATTTTTTTCTTCCTGGCTTGCCACCACGTTGCTTTGTTCCTGTTTTCCCCAGTGCAGAAGCCGCTATTACTATCACTCCAAGAGCTTCCCTGCCCTCAACTTGCCTCCATCCCCCTTTCCTCAGTGTACAGGTTATGATGGAATAGGAATTGTCTCCAAGAAATGGATACAACAGTAAAGAGATAAGCACACGAAAGAAGAAACATTCCGCACAAAGGTAACTCCAGTTGCCTATGCTACCAGTACTGCTTACAAGTATATCCTCCTTTTTTTTTTGCACACTAACAATCTCCCCACTCTTCTAAAAAATCCTTCTCCTAATAAACTCCCCTTGTTCTCTTGGTCCTCTGAATGGTAATTGTTCATCCTGCATGACAATCCTTTTCCTCCATACCTCCTTCCGCTTCCCTGCGAAACAAAGCAGTTCTGACGTATTTACAAGACATTGTCTTTGTACGTGGCCAAGGGGCTCTCCCCGTGCAGTTCCCACGACATGTCTCAGTTCCTCTAGGAGAGGCACTTCCTACCTAAGGCCAGTGGACAAATAGGCTATATAATATCCAACAAGCACAGGCAGAGATCAGTGCATTGACACCAATGTCAGCTGCTGGCTGTATCTGGATTTCAAACTAGACTTACAAAGAGAGAAGTTTTTGAAAAAAAAAAAAAAAAAAAAAAAAAAAGAACACACACACACACACACAAATGTAGATTATAAATATTGTGTTCTGCTTAATACTTTTTAATTTTGCAATCAAACAACACTAACAAAAACTCTCCAGACAACGTGGAAGGACCCTTCCACTGCCCCACGACCAGCTATATCGTTTAGACTGGAGGGGAAACCAAAAGTGTTAGGCAAAAAGGTTTTGAAGTAAGAGTTTGATATTTGATATTTTGAACTAAAAACAAACAAAGAAAACAAAAAAAACCTGAAACACCATATTCAACAGATTTCTGGCTAAAATTCTGACAATAACATACAACCAATGCAATTCTCCATGTTTCCACCTTTGTCTCATGCATTCAGACTTCTAAGGCAAAAAGGCTTGTTCTATATTTACTACATTAAAGAATTTAGAAGGATGCTTAAAGCATCTCCCACATATAGAACTTTGTGAACCAAAACTAAATCATTACCCAGGAGTGATTGCACACACAACCTGAAAAAGGCCATATCCAAATAACGTGGGAGTATATGAAATGATATTTCTTAGGATATCATTTTCTCTATGAAAAGCATGAGTAACCGAACAATAAATCTTGCTTCAGTGAGAGCATAAAGGAAGGAACATCTGCTACTATAAAAAGCAACTTTGCTTGAATACAAAGGAAATATCATTATTAAAGGAAAGGATATCGCCATCATCAAAACAGAAAGAACAATACAGTTTTTTAGCAAAATTTGCTATTAGATTCCATACTCAAATTTGTTTTTTTCTTTAATCTTAGCATTTTATGTTAACATAGAACATGCAAACCATTCTTCAGACTCTGTCAGTAGTAAAAATCCACAATAAAAAGGAACTAGTTCCTTTAAAAGTACTCTCTCCTGTTAAAATTGTACTGAATTACTAATACGAGTTTCAAAGAAAACACATAACATCTATCATAATCATGGATTATGCAAGGGTAATTGAAAAATATTTGGCTGGCAAGTAAACCAGTTTCAGCTAAATGGCAGATGTATAAATTCAGTGAAACACAAGTGCCAAGCAGCTTTGTTTTCTTCTCCTTCTGCTGGCACACCGTCACTAAAGCTTGCAAACCAAGTTCAACACTAGATGAAGGATCACATTTGCATTCCTCAACACTTATCAAATCACATTCTTGGTAATGATATTTTTCAGTACATTTCCAGACATGTACATATTTACTTGCAAGAGAAAGATTTCCCAGGACAACAATAGCAAAGCAAATACTGCAAAAGATTGTGAAACTCCAGCAATAGTTTCTCAACCAAGAAACTCAAACAGATTTAAAAGAGTTACCTGGTAACAGTATTAACTGTGGTCTCTCAGGTCTGAAGCCACAAACTGAAACTGACACAAGGAACCCCTATTACTTCATTGCAAATATCAGAATGTCTTGGAATTTATGAATCTTTGTGTCTTTGGGGGAAAAAAAGGCAAAAAGATCCTTAATCTGAAACTCTCCTTCTCCTTCAGATCAATCTGCCATTACATTTTGTTCCAGTGTAGCTTTAAGGAACAAAGCCGAAAAACTACTGTTAACCACTGCCTACCCCAGTAAAACCACTGGGGTGGACATATATATTCTTCTCTGCAGCTCATGATGTTTTCCAGGTAGAAAGATATCTTTAAACTGGTAGATGAAGCTTCATGAGATTCAAATAGCACTGAATTATACTGAGTTAATCTATACACTTAGACCTCTGGAAGCTGCAAAAGTTTTGCAGCTTTGATGTCACTAAAAATTCAAATATTTCTCAAAAAGTCAAAGTTACTCATGTATACTAGTGTTATATATTCTAAAAGAGAATATACTTGCAGTATTTGAGAATAGACTTGCAAAAAAAAAAAAATATGCTTGCAACTTTAAATTGATGAGAAATATCATTTAACTGCTAGTTGAAGATCTGCAGTCTCTCAAAGATCTGCACTCCACATTTTCTAAGCCTGATCCATCCAAAAAGCTAAACATGCTTAAAATTAAGCATGTCAGACACTTTATTTCTCAAAAAAGAAAAGGTTATAATTAACGCTAACAGATGAGAACTGACATAACGGTTAGAATAGCAGACTAGGTGCTGTTTCAGAGTAAAATACCAAATTTCAGGATAGTGCCTTCAAAAATTATTTACTTATAATAAAGTCATAATGATTCATTTATAAGACTTGATTTTAAACAGAAAAAAATGTTGTTACTAAGATGATTTATTTCACAATTGGCCAAGAGGACAGAACGGTTTATTTCAAAACTTAACTACGCTATATTCATTATTTCTAAGTTTTTGAATCACAGAAAAAAAAAAGAGAAACAATTCTCTGTGTAAAGTAAAACCTTCAGGATGCTTCAGCAGTCATTTCACTATACAGTAGTGACCTTAATGAACAATAAACAAAAGGTGCTAAGTTATTTATATTCCCACAAATTTTTAAGACTGCATGTATTAAAATTTTACATTTAAAAAAAATTATAAACCTTTAGCATGAGTTTCCTAAGTGGTGATGTATTCAGACAATAAATAACTGATTATGGAAACACAAATTCGTGTACACAAAACTTTTTGCTTATTAGTTTCACATATTTCTGACATTTTTCTCCTGGAATGTATCATTTAAGAGATGCCCATGCCAAAAAATCTGCATAAACATTCTAAGATGTACTGTAGTCCAAACTCTAAAACATTCACTTCTCCAGAAATATAGTTGTGGGCTTGCCAGCAGCATTACTGCAAGACCTCTAGCTCTCTCTCTACTCTTCCTGGAGAATGAAAACACTGATTCCTGGGGAAGGGCACTTAAAACATAATTCTCTGAAAACACACTGTTCAAGAGGATTATTCTTCAATGAAATATCACTATTTGAGGGAAGAATGGTTGTTTTGTCTGGGACATGAAATACAAAAAAATATTTTTAATAGCAACAATTTTTATAAGCTTCACTTTAATATTAGTTTTCTGTGTTCAGTATTTGTATTGCTGTCATGGGAGCAGCAGGTCCACATTCTCCTTGCACATACTGGCTCTATGTGCAGCTGAACTATCTTTTTCTGATACCAACATGACACACTCTGGGATTTCCTTCCTATTGACTTGACTTTCTCCGTAAGTCTCTGGGATTTCCTCTGTATTTCGTCTTGAGTTTTTCTGTAATTACTAACTCCCAAACTCAGTGAAGCATAGCAGCAGCATTTCAACAGAAATGAAACAGAATGAAATCTTTCAACCGAAGTTTTCCAAAGAAAAAGGTGTGTCCTAATTTTCATATTTTTTTTTCTGGTCTTATTTTTTTTTCCAAAAAAAATATCTGACCTAAAGCTAACATAGTTAAGAACTTGTTACAAATTAAAGACAAAGTTGTTGCAGGAAAACATTCGCCCAAAAAGCTAAAGATGAAGACAACAAAAAATCTGAAGACAGAAAACAAAAGGAATTAAGTTTAGAAGAATAAAAAAATTCAAAAATTTCCATCTCAGTGAAACAATACGTTGAGAAAAATAAAATTGAAAGCATATTCCTTTAAATTCCTCAAAGATAGGAAAGCTTGCGGAGAAAAAAAAAAAAAAAAAAAAAAAAAAAAAAAAAAACAGGAAAAAACAGGGAGCAATGCCGGAGTATGAAAAGAAGCAAAAAATTGATTTACTGGGGCATTTGGGCATTTCTTCAGATTGTACCCATCCTTGTGTACATTTTCCCTGTGTGTGGTTTTCTGTGTACATTGGTACTTAACTTTTCCATGTGTATTCTTAGAGTAGAAGTCTCCTTTCACAGGTTTGTTTGCTCAGTATGAAGTAGGATTAGAAACCCACCTGTCCCTAGCTCTGCATTGCTTCCTTAAACCCTATCTAATCTTCCAAAATCATTCATTCATAGGCTATCCCATTACAGAGGGTTCAAAACCTCTTACAGCCGTTGTCCTCTACATACAAATGATGCATTTTCTTCTCTCACCATATACATACTTATCACTTCAAATTTCAGACTCCTAAAGCTACAATGCAATGCATCACCCCAATCTATAATGTGGGCTTCCTCCCACTCACTTCAGAATATCCAGAATATGACCTTCTGTTCCAAGTGAAGGAAAATGATGCAAATTTAAATTGTTAAATTCATTTTTTCCCAAAGGAAAATTCAGCCAAGTCTTTTCTTTTTTTTTTTTTTTTTTTTTCTCCTTCCCTCTAAAAAGAGGAAAATCTACTTTTCAGTTTGAACTTGTCCTCAGTTCCCTCTGCGTACAATGGTGCCTCCATTTTTTTCCTCAAGGCAGCAAGCACTTCTGTGCCTTCCTAACAATGCTTTTTACTGTCACTGACAGAACATACAGAAAATAATGAATTTAGTTTCTTATTTGGTCAAAATCAAAGCTTTTTTTAAAACAAAAAAGCAAACCACCAAAAGAAACATTGAGCTTAGCACCACTCATAGAACTTGGAAGGGAAAATAAGTTTCAAGAGGAAAGTCACATTTTTTTTTACTCTTGGCCCAATGCAACTACAATAGCCTGTACAAAGACAATCTTTACAGATTTTAAATGTCATATTTTTACGCTGTCATTAGATCAACTTATAAAGTTTATATCTGTCCTCATTTTCATCTATTTTTTCATTTATTTTCATCTAAGTCCATATATCCATAGCTGACCTCCCAAGCAAGGCGTCTCAGTCACTTGTGTCTCTCTCAGACCACATCTCACCTCAAATATCATTCAGGTTTTTACTGCCTGTAAGAAGCGTTAGAGACAGAATGCTTGAGGCAAAACCTGTGCTATAGCCTATTTCTAAAATCTTACTTCAGAAAGCAGATTTTCACTCTAACTTCTTCCTCACATTTGGCTATTCTTTCCTCCATCTTGCACGTAAAATTATACTGTACACTCTTCAAAAATGTTACCACAACTTCTTATAGTATGAGTCTTCTACGAAATGGAAGGGGGGGCGGAATCTGCTCTGTGTAACAATCATTAGAGCTCAAAAAATAAACATTCTCCCTCATTCTCCCTGTCTTAGTTGTATATATGACTTAAACATTCCTCCCATAGCAGTTCTGCACTGCCTGATACAGATTGCCCATGGAAAGGGGAGAGGTGATGATGATAAAAACCTCAAATGAAACTCTCATAGAAATACTAAGTACTAGTGTGGATCAGTAGCAGAAAAGGGTTTGTTTCTTCATAGAGCTGCCTGAGAAAAACAGAAGGAAAGAAAGCAGCATGAAGCAGAGATGACATTGCTCTAAAACTTGTTTATTCTTTGCCTATTTAGAATTTTTTTTAAGTCAGACAACCTAAGGTATAACTTGTAATTTTTGTAAACTAGTATTTAGCCTTTCCTAAAATGAGCAGGGACAGTAGGAATGTTTTTTACAGTATACTTGAAAATATTGTGGTGAGATACATCTGGCTGATAGGACGACAATTTTTTGAAAGAAAGCAATGCTAACCTCATTCTTAAGTCAGAAGTATATTCACATCTGCTACTACACAAAAAATAAAACCGATGAGCACCATCTCATGGGCATTTGAGGTAACAGTTCTTGTATAGAAAATAGAACTTCAAGTCTCCAATATGTTAATCTTCCTTACCAAAAAATATGCAGCAAGACTGAATCACACACAAGAACAATTTCAAAGTTTCATGTTTTTACATATGAAGATATGAGGTTGCTCAAATGAGTCTTCAAAAACAGGAAGAGAGCAGTGCCAGTGGAATTCTACAAGCTGTTTTTTTTTTTTTTTAAATTCCTTTTAAGGCAATAAATAATTCAAAAAATCATTGTAAAAACATGCTTGTATGTTTTCTTCTCATCTTTACTCTCCGTCAGTGAAATCCTACCAGATCTTCTAGATCCATTCCTGTACATTCTGACAGGCTCAAACCTGGTTTCTTGGAATAGTCTCACCAACTATATTACTCTAAGTACTTGACACTCAATAATACCAGTTTCTCTGTGACTTGAAATTTTACCCAGTAACAGTAATACCTCAGAGAGAACTTTCCTTTTCACTTGTCTACTAGCTCAGGTTACAAAGATAGTCCTACTGTAGCAGACAGCGTTTTAATTTTTCTTCACAGTGCAAAAAAAAGGTTAATACTGTAAACTTGCATTTACTGATCATAAGTATTATGATCAGTACAATGAAACACTACAGAGACAGAACAACAACAGAAAGTAAATAATGACAATTCATAACACTAGCTATGATTAAAAAAGCATCAAAATGAAGCTATGGTCTCTAGCATGTAACATTAGAAAAGGGATGACAAATCACTAGACTTTGCCACTATACTTTTATTCTAGTAACTAAGACCAACTAATTTCGCCCCCCCCAAAGAGGACTTTGTTTCCCCACTAAAATTCCCCTTAACTGTTTTTGGGTTTGTTTGTTTTTAAAAGTTATACTTTTATATGTTGGAAAATAAATGTATTTCTTGATAATATCATCAATCATACCCGTAGTAGAGCTCCTAATGCCTTAAGCTACATAGAGGATACATCCTTAAACACATGCATAAATTTTTTGCCAGAAACATTTGAGTTTTGACTTTGGCTTTTCAGAGAGGGCAGAACACATTTGAAAACTGTGAAACACCATGTCATTGCGCATCAGACTCAAGTATAATCTAAACCAAACAGACTTACAGACTATCGATCTGGTTAAGCATATTTCTGATAGCTAAAAGTTTTTTCGCCATAGTTTCCTAGGAGATTTAGTAATAAAGTATGTCATAATAGAGAGTCACAGTAAAACACAACTAAATCCCACTGTTTAAGTCTTGGCTCCAAAGCTGAGGTTAGCTTTCACAAGCCCTGCACATCACATAAATACAAAGCACTAAAAGTTTATGTATTTACCACATTTATGTATTATGTATTTACCACTGCAGAAATGAAATTAGAGTGTAGATTCTGCTGGCATATATAAGCTGCCCCTGGAAAAGTGCTCCACTGAGAAAATTTGGTTGCTAGTTCTAGAGCAACATCAGTTTAGGAAAGATATAATGCACAGTTGACCGTTCTGTCCCTCCAACTCTGGAAGAGGCACTAAACAAAACAGGAGAAAGTGGTCAGAACTCTCCAGCCAGACATTGCATGTGACTTGTCTACCCTACCTTCACAATGATTCCACAGCAGCCAAGGGTCGACCCAGCTCCAACAACTTGCATGCAGATCGCAATGGCTTTGTGTAATCCTAAGCAAACTCTGAAGCATTTCCTTGGCTTCCTTCCAAAAGGCAGTACCATGATCCCTATGAGCAGTTTCTCAGCACTGAAGCTCAGCCAGCTCCCACTCCTGCAGCGTATTAATAAATTAGTCCGTCCATATCTGCTGATTGATACAAAGGCAGGCAGCATGTCAGAGTCCTGTTACCCAATCCATCCATCACCACAAAATTCTCTGCAAAGCTTCCAAAAATAGAATAGGTGCCTTTCCCTAACTTCAGATTGACCAGGGCAGGTCTATAAACCCTCAACTGCTGCAATAACTCTCCTAGTTATGACAGTAGCCAAGACATACCATCACATACGTAAAATTTTACCTTAGAAGAAATGAAAATTGGTCACAAACCCTGCCTATCAACACGGGGTAACTACCCAGCAACAAATGTTCCAGCTACATCCCAAGATTCACACCTCACAAAAAAAGTTAATGGTGGCACAACACCTTTTTTGTACGAACCAGACATATCACAGCCAAGACACTTTGCAGCATCTTTTTCCCATTTCTGTTCCTGATCCACCAGACCTGTAACAATTCAAATTTTCCATTGCTCACCCTTTCAGATTTCCCTTTCAAAGACAAAATGTAACTCTAAGGCCAATCACACAAAGTACAAAAACAATTTTAATACCTTTGATTAGACTTTCATTAGAGCACTTGTATTTTTCTCTGTACAATCAAATCTATGCATCATTTCACATAACACCAAAAGTCAAACTAAAAACACACTTCACTTAAAAAGCAACTCTGTAGTTAGTCTGTAAGGTTGATCTGCACTCTGCAAGAGCCCGTGGTGACTCGTGTTTAATATAGCATTTTCAACGTCTTCAAATCTCCAGCAGATCACTACTTACATCAATCACTTGCATATTCTGATACACCAGATGCCTGCACTGCAACACACGGGTAGGACCTCAACAGGCAGGTGAAATTCACCAAATTCTTTTCAACATAATTATTTCACAAGAGCAGATTTTATTCATGTATAACTTTTTAAAGGGGGAGGGAGGAGGAGGGGTGGCTGATTTTTGTTTGTTCTTTGTTACTTCAATCTTGGGCTTGCACAGGGTACAATATGTCCTTCAGAGACTATCCTGAGAGAGATCCTGTTGCCACTCATCTGATTTCCACCTATGTGGATCTGGTTTCCACCTATGTGCAAGGCTATCTCTGACAACACTTCTACCTAAATCCCGCTGGTCAGACACAGATCTGGATTACAAAAAACATGACATGCTATAAGCACAGACTCCATTATTCGTAACTTCAGAAAAAAACTTCAATATAAAAATGCTAACCCTATTTTCTCTTCCTCTCATTCAAGTTCAGGTAGGGGGTGGTGGGGAAGAAAGGGACTCACGGTACAGTTGTTACAGAAACAATACCAGTTGCATTTATTTATAACCATACCAGAACATAATACTACAGCCAGCCATGCTCTGATAAAACACTGTCAGTTAAATTTTGTAACCTCTGTATAAAGCAAGTTACAAATAAGGCAGAACAGAAAGTAGCTCTTCCAGCATCTAGAAGAACAGCATCCCATTCTACAAGAGTTTAACTGCAACATTGTAGGAAGAATATTAGCACTACAGGAATCATATTCCAATGATTCTATTAAGTCAGTCAAAACTCCCCTTTCCTTACCTTAAATACAGTAAGCCTTAAGAAGTCAAAACTATTTTAGACCTAGTTGCCAATCTACTCCATTACTGAAACACAACTGCTTTGGTAAATGTCACCACCCCCACCGTTCAAAAGTCTAAAGGTCATATTAAGCAATGTTCTCTTTTTGTTCAAACTTTTTCCATGAAGACAACTAAGCTGGAGTGCAGAATGCTATCTTCATCATCTATGTTTCTTTAAAAAAAAAAAAAAAAAAAAAAAAAAAAAAGGATTTCTCAGGATGGCTTTCTCAGGCTTTCTCAGGATGGCTGCTTGCAAACCTCTGAAGCTATTTTAGCTGCTTATTTCTAGAGACTAGCACAACCCTTGATGCCACTGGAATAAAGGACAGCCATCACAACAGAGTTATTGCTCTTCTGTACCTGGGCACTGGAGACAAAGAGCAGCGGCTGTAGTGAAAGACAGCTAAAGCAACAGCTCTCTGCTGAGCAGAAACTACAGCCGAAACCATCAGGAAAAGAGTATCTCAGATAACTAAAGTGGCAATCACCTCATCACTGCACAGTTGTGCCTGACTGTGGAAGAAAGCAGACTATAGATAAAAATCTCTCTCTGTAGAAGACTCTTGAATTCTAAAATAATTGATATTCACCATCTTACTCTCATTTGCCAAGCAAGTCCTTTTCAATCTAACCACATTTATCCTGAACATCTCTCATACTGCTTTAACTGTGTTACACACGGCACTACAGACGGTGCCAAGTGACTCCCGATAACCGGAAAAAGGCTTCTGCGAGATTAGAGCCGTTAAAGGTGAGAACAATTAGGTTTTCCACGCAAATAACACTACAGAGCCATTTCTGTTTAATACAACACTAGTTGCAGATCTTTATAGCAACAATATTTTAGAAACCCCAAAATATGCAAAAAAAATAGTAAGCCATATAAAAAAACAGTGCTTTACATAACTGTCATAAATAAACTGAGAAATGCACCTACTTAAGGGAGAATTTTAAGGAGCTTGGTGGGGAGGCAGAAGTAAATTTCTCTGCTCCTGCCTCACACAGCTACAAAAAGAAGACAAATTGCTTAATAACAGTTTTTATTTGTACAGTGCATAAGACAATATACTTGCAGTTACATTTATAATTATTAAACTAATATTTAATTTGGTCCATAGTTCAATCCTATTTGCATTAATTCCTCTACATCAAATCCACAGGTAGAATCTTACAAAATTAAGATTATCATCTTAGGGGAAAAGAGTTTTTAACTTTTTCAAATTATAAGCATTATTCCTGTGACAAGCTTAAAGAGTTTTACACATTTGGAAAGCAGATTTCCAGTGGCACATTCGGTCTTGTTTCTAGCCACAGTTGGCTGTCAGAAGTAGTCATCATTACTGCCATCTGCAGCAAAGCCAGCTGCAACAGCTGCACCCTGAGCAAAGCAAGCTAGGTACTGCAAATTGTACATCTCTGCTTCCTCTGACATGATCTTTCTCACTTGGAGACTGCCTGCCTAAAACCAGACAACTTGCACATTTGTCCACAATGAATCTCTGCCCCAACTACTGCAGAAGACCTCCAAGAAGTTTTAGCTGAAAATAATTATACATTTCAAAGTTCACACTTGAAATCCTATCCTTCAGAAAGTGCTGAAGTTTTAGTATCTGTAACCTCATTTCAGATTTTAGGTCACAGCAGTCACCCTAAAGACCAACATTCTGAACAGCTTAAATCACAACTGTAATAGTTTTGCATGTAGGTAAAATATATCAATATAATAAATTGCATCACTTCACAACTAAATGAGAATTTTCTTGTATTTAATAGAGAACTACAGAATTATCAAGGTAATATCCTTTAGTAAATTGGCTTTTCAGGGATATTGTCGTTAATTTATTTCACACCTCATTATGCAAGCAATATCAATGCCAGGATTGTCTTGGAATATTAAGTTGAGCTCATTTGATCTGTTAGTTTCTTCCTTTAAAGAGAAATGGATTTCTACCTACTGCCATATGCTCTGCCACAAAAAAAAAAAAAAAAAAAAAAAAAAAAAAACACTGAAATGGTAACTTACACATACTGAACACACATCAGTACAAGTTCTATAACTAAGAGCAGTGAGCAAATTACTAGAACCATTAAAAAAGCTTACAGAATATCCCATCACAGTACAATCAGTGAGCCATTCCACTTGCTTTAAACACAGGGACACTTGCATGTAGAGGTAGATTACCTGCTTAGACTATAGTGAGGAACCGTCCCACTTGCAGAACTCCACTTCTAGGCATCCTTAGGGCTGTACAGTATGCCAATATTAATGCTGAAATAAATTACCTTCAAAAAACCTCTTTTATCTGAAACGTAAAGGACTTGAAAATTTACAGAAAACAGTTGTATTTTGTCTCTGTCTTAGGCTGATGCTTCTACTTCCCTGAAAAAAAAATTCTTATTTTCTAGACGAGGTTGTCTTACAGCAGTATTTTGGAAGTTTAACAGACCCTGAATGATATTAGTCGTAAAGCCATCAAAATCTTGAAAGTTATGATACGACTTCACAATGAAGTTTATGTCAGAGTTTTAACCCTTCAAGCCCCAATAGAGCTACAGAACCAGGCACATCAACAGAATGAATGCAGCAGAAAGATCCCAAGAGTCACAGGGGATCAGAGCATATCATGGAAGGCTCTGACTCCCCCTCTCTTGACTTTCTCTGCAATTGCCTCAACTTCTGGAGAAAAAAAAAAAAAAAAAGAGAGAGAGAGAGAGAGAGAGAGAGAAAGAGAGAGAGAGAGAGAGATGAACAGAGCTACCAAAACGCTAGATGAATAATCCCAAGAGGATGAAGGCTGAATTGGATAGCTTCGCTTCTTCCTGCTGAAGGTAAAAGGAGTCCAAGTCTCAGGTAAAAACTTAATGCATGGAGCATAATGAGCATCCAGAGGCAGAGCAGTCTTAGCTCTATTTAATTTCCAAGTAGAAATAACAGCATCATATGCTAGGCTGGGAGGGGGAAGTCTAATATAATTCTCTTCCTTCTCTAGCTCCTAACTCCAAGCCATCTGACGCTACCCAACAGAAGACACACATCTACCATTGCTTTGACAGCAGCGAGAGCCCAGCCTTAATACTAAAAAAAGATTATCTGCACAATGAAAAGGTTGAGGCCACAGGTGTTTCTGGGCCACCGCACTATACAATGGCTGCAGGCAATGGGTAGAACATTAGAGGAAGTCTTTAATGAGAATCCCTTCAAAGGAAAGGGATTAGGTTATCATTCGGTTATTCCTCACTCATTCCTCAGAGCAACTTTTCAATTTTTTAATATCTTTTCTAGTCTTGCTTTTAACATTCTGAAATTCCATCATGAGGAACCAAATTTATTCTTGTTAGAGATTAATCCTGAAATTTGCAGTTTGGCCTACATGAACAAAGTCCAGCAGAAGTGATGATGATGCCACTGGCTTGTATCTGGATTATTTTGCAGGGAAAAGGAAATGGAGCTTTCCAAAAGTTTCCGATAAACAATTTATTTGTAAGCAAGTAAAAGCTACAGCAGTTCAAGTCTTTTATTGCCAGGACACATTAAGCCTACATTATAATTAATATGAATGAATGGTACAAAAAAAGTAAAACAAGACATAACTTCTTACAGATTTCTATTACCATTAGAACCAGGGAGCAATACCGTGACACATCACTTGACAAAGCAGCACAGAAAGCACAACCCAGGAGAAACATGTTATCCCAACAACAGCAACTGCAGACAGTTGTCTCGGGCACTTCTACTTTGTTTCGCTCACAGTGTTTCGAAATCCAGAATCATCACTAACCTCAGTACTGCACATTCTCTGCAGCTTTCCACACCAATGCCTCCAAACTAGGTAGCTCCTGTATACTGGAAGCAGTTTTGCCCATCCTTTGCTACCATATGTACCTTTACAGTCTTGTGGAAACATCCAGAAGCCCCTCTTTTTCCTGGAGAGGGTTAACTAAACATGGGCCACGTTACTAATGATTGCCAAGGAAGTGCAAGTAGAACTTGATTCATTTTGCAGAACCTTTGTTACAGCTTATGGATGAAAAGGGAAGAGCCCTGCCTGACTCAGAGAGTCCATGCTATGTTAGCAGCATTAGCCAAAAAAAATTTTTTTTTATTCCCCTCATTGAGTTCACTCACCTTTAGTATGGAAATCATTCAAGGAACAACAGTCACAAATGTACCTCAAAGTGGAGTATGCTACAAAGATCCCCTGAGCTACAACTACCTACAAGCTAGTAACCAGCCACACAGTGTCTTGCAAACATGCTGCCTCAGACCCAAAGGCTGTGCAGGGATACTTCAACGTTACTAAACCCAGGCTAATAAGCTTGCAAGTCTCTGCAGTAGGTGCCACCATGCTTCTGCTACAGGCCTGGAGCAAAAAGATGTTTTCATTCTACTTCAAGAGGTGAACAGACCTTCAATTTCATACTCAAGGGACTTTTTTAAAGACTAATCTGCATTTAACAAACAGCGCAACTGGAATGAATTTTTCCTCTTGAAGAGTCAGGTGCTTTACCACTGCTACCAAAATTGTAAAAATACTAGATGCCCTAGATTTCAACAAGAATCCTATACAAGATTTTATAATTGTGTAGAGGATTTACCCTGTGTCCGTTACAAAGAAACCTGCATAAATTTCAGTTTGTCCGTCTTGCATGCCTTGGCTAATGCGACTCGTCTCCATTCAAAGATTTTTGTTAACACATTTTACATATTTTGCACATGGCTTATCTAAACATGGATTAAAGACATTTTTCTCAGATTTTTTTTTCTAATCCAATATATTTAACTTCATAATAGCAAAGCAGTGACTGCATAAATACCTTTTTGATTCACAGCATAGAATGAAACTATGCCTTATAGAGAATATGATTATAGAACTACAATTAAGGAAGCACTGCCTGAAAACAAACACATGCATGAATAGCAAATATTTCATTAATACAGTTGCCACACCTCATTACGTTTCATTTCTGTGTTTTCTTTCACGTTACCACAGTTCACTCACAGATATCTCAAATGCCAAACAAAATATGACTATTCGACGCTATTGTCCATACAGTATACATTTTTTTTAAATACAGGCATCTCAGTATTCAAAATACTTCAGTAAGTTTATGGTTCAGACATCTCTTAGTTTAGGAAGATACAAGTACACTTAACTGTGACAGAAGAAACTACTCTGCTTCATTCCCAACCTTATAGGGATCGATACCTGCTTTATGAACCCATACACGCTTTCAAGAATTGCTTCCAACACGATGGCAAAGGTCACAAGCAACCAATCCCATTCAGACACATCCACAATTACACATAAAGCTAAAAAACAGAATTCTAATTCTCTAGTCTTTGAACAGAAGACAATTGGACCCGCTTTTTTGCGGGGTGTTCAAACTTCAGTGAAAACCTAGAGGAAATTTTAAAACTTACTCTTAAAAGTGAAATTGAGTACTTAACTGGAACAAGAATTTAAATAAACATTTGAAGCTCTTCACTACCTTGAACTCGGCTTCCAATGCAGCGCTACGGAAGTCAAAAGCACGCAGCACGCGGGAGGCACGCAGCAAGCGCGTCTCGGGAGCCAAAAGCCAACACGGTAAGGTAAGCGTCAGGTGTGCCAGAAAGTGGTCGCCAGGGTTGCGCACAGCGGGTGCTACTGTGAGGTAATGCACTGCATAATTCTATGAGGATGCATGGAAACAGCCTGCTGAAGATGCTGCTGGGCTTCACTGATGCAACACCAATTTTCATGGGACAGAGTCATGAAATACCGCTTAAACTCAACGTGTTAGAACAGCTACAGGATTAGGACAGAAGCAAAAAAAAAAAAAAAAAAAACACACACACACACACAAATATTGAACAACATGACAGTTGTGTTGAACAACACATGACAGACAGGACAGTTTTTATTCCCCTGGAATATTTCTCCCTCCCTCCCCTGCCTCCAAGCATACGTTTATCTTAAATTTCTGGGATTATTTTGAGGACTTTGAGTGATTTTTCCCATAGAACTTAATAAACATTTCAAAGTTCAAGGCATTTGGACAAAGAGGACTTGACTTCAAAAGTCTGAGTTCGAAACAGTTCATAATCAAATTTAATTACAGTACAGTTAAATTGATTGAAGTATCAGCTAGTGGTGTTATTTTAGGATAATATTTGGACAGTGGGATTAAGTCACTCCTCTAAACTTTCACTTCCACCCTTCACCTCTATCACTGTTCACACAGCAGAAACTGAAAGATTACACCAACTCTCCAAATACCTGATGAAAATCACCAATCACCGCCAGTAGGAACAGCAGGATATCAAGATTAAAAGAGTTCAGTGAAATCTGAATTTTTGTGTATGTCAGCTTATACTTCATATCTTGTTCTTCAGACTTCTCAATTTGCCACATATTTTTACCTACAGCTTTCTTCCTTCTATGTTAAAATTCACACACACTTTTTAAGTGGTGGAGGGGGTGCTTTTGCTTATATTTATGCACTGTTACGTGAAAGTTGCTTTTTCCGTTTGTTCATGGCTTCTCTTAAGACCAGACAAAGAATTATTAAACACGTTCTCTCCTAAAACAAAATTCAGTTGGAAATGGGGATATCACTTTTCCACCAATAACAGCACAGCAGTAGTTAACTCAGCAACAAGAAACCCAAGCTTGTGCCTTCTGCCTTAGTAGATCCAAATTTTACCTTTTTGAAAGATGTCTAGTCAACTCAGATTTTTTTCAGTCACCAGAGGAACTCCACCTGCAGACACATTGCTTTCCAGGAAGGAAATCAGGGTTCTGTGAACTGCAAGACTTGCCTAAGGCCCCATAGGAAAGAATTCAGTCTTCTAGCTCAAAAATCTCTCCTGTCATATGTAAGTGATTGGAGAACCTTACTTAAATGCCTTAACCACACAGCCTATGACTTGTTTCTTTCTGTACTTTTTCTCCATACCCTGAATCTGTCATTCTTCACTGCAAAACAGTCCAGTCTTACCAGAAAAGATGTTAGAAATGTCCCTTTATAGGTCACATAGCAGTGCTATGCACTTCTGCCAGGTGGCAAATTTGAGTCTCTTCCTGTTAATGACAAAATTCAGGGTGGCTTCATTTCCTGCACAAACTTAAGAAATGAGCAAGACTCCCAAAGCCCTGTATGCATTTCACTTCAAAAGCAATTCACGAGAAGGGCACAAGTCTTCAGTGCCAGGTTCTCGGTTGAATCACAGAATAAAAACCTCCTCAAAGGGAACATCACTGCCAGCCAGCGATCTACAGCAACTGCAGTGCACAGCAGCACTTGTGGCTCTGAGGCTGCCACAAGAAGCCCATGGGGCTCTCCTGGCTTAGCAAGGGAGCAGGAGAAAGCAGGTCCTGAAAGAGCTGGGGCAGGGGACAGAAAGAGCAAAGCAGGGAGTGCTTTGAGAGTTCTGGTGCGAGGTTAATAAAAATCTAGCATGGCACAAGGTCAGGATCCTACTTTGGAGGAGGGAGTGAACAAGAAAACCGAGGAATCTTCTCTTCATGGACATTTGCTGATTTGCATGAAATGGGAAGCTCCTGTAGCTTCTGTATCTAAGCAAGGGGTGTCTGAGAACCTCTTTCACAGGACTTCACTACAGAGAATGGCACCAGTGCTCCCCCTTCCAGTTCAGTTTAAATCAAGGAGACCTGAGCATTACCCACTGCCTACCTTCATAAGGTGACTCCAGACATGCATTACCAGGTGGACAGAGAACACACAATCCCAACTGAAATATCCATACCTAGTATCTCAGTATTGTATCATTCTGTAACATCAGATATCAGTCATGGTTACCCAGTTTCATACAATGCACCTCAGTTTCATTACAGCACCTAAATCGCACACTGGTATCAAATACTACTACAATACAATTAAGCCATAAAAATAAAAAGCTTGCCAGCTTTTTCCATCAAGTTCCCAACCTAAGGTACAGATAAATCACATGCTTCATTTTAACAAAAACATTAGCAGGAGGCAGATGCTGACGGGACTGGTAGTTTCCATTTGTTTATTTAACAGTCATGCACCACTACCAACATTAGTCATTTGATCCCTATTCTCCCCCAGCTGCATTTTTTTAAGGCTTATCAACAATTCTACTGCTGTATCATTAGACATTTTTTTAAGCTAATGTCTGCTGATTCTGTATAAAGACTCCGTTTGGTTGTTTGAAGCAATACTTGCTCTAAAGGTCCTCCTGAATTAATAGCCCTACTAAAAACAATTGTCCTTAAGAGCATAGCTTTAGTTCTAAGGAAAGCATCAAGACTTCCCCAATAATGGGCTACTAAAGTCTGGAAATACAGCATAGGCTCTGCAAAGCCTTTATTCAGCAATTCTAGAGCAGCAGAGTTCATTTTATTCTACCAAGTAATCCCACCAACCCCAACAGTCCTCCCACAACTCTATTCATAGGTGGAAAAATAACTGGGACAATTTGGGGTGGGAGATGCCAGTTGCTTGACAAAGGAACCAATTTGTGGAGTCATTTTTTTCAAGCAAAAATCCATCATTCTGGACTCCATACTTACTTATTTCCCAACCTGATGCAAGATGCCACTGGTTCTCTTGCTACTCTTTCATATGACAAATTCCTCTTCAGCTGCAGCAACTGATCTGATCTGAGGCTGATCTGATGCTTATTATGATCACTAGCCTTCTGGCACTTTCAAAAGGTAGAATGAGTTACAGGTCACACATGAGCTTTTTATTGTTATTGTCTTATGGGACTAGTCCAGTTTACAATAAGAAATGTGAAGGTGGAGACAGAAGAGATTATTCCATTCATTCCTTTCATAGACTTCTGCCTCCACCACTGTGCTCATTTAAACACCACATAAGGTAGTTACTGACACAGAGAAAATGATGCCCCGGAAGCATCTGTGCCGAGCTCCCTCATCATCGCTAGAAGAACACAAGTACAGCAGAAGGCATTAGGTTTCTTTTCCATGAGTTACTTTCAGTTTAGAAACTATTTATGCTTGCCTGTGAAGCTTTGAAATCTGAAACACTGTAGAAATGCAAGCTCCTCATAAAATACAATAAGTTCCCAGTGTCAGCATAAAACCTCCAGGAAAGGCACAATTACAACTGTTCATGCAGCATCATTATTTAGCTCATCTGATTTTAGCGCTTGTGCAAGGATGGTTCTTGATTGCTATCTGCTTTGAACACAGAGCATTTCACACTAGAAACTGCAGGCTCCACTGGCTGCATTTGATATAAAAAAAAAAAAAAGCAGGTGACAAAAAATTAACCAGAGTCATCAGAGTCCTGACAAATGGCCAGGGTTCCAAGCCAGACCAAGTCTGAAGGTTTCCGAAAGAAAAAGTCACCAGTGAACTAGTTTTTGAAAAGGCAGCAATATACAATACACTCTGTTAGGACTCTAACAGAGATGGGGCAGGGGGGATGAAAATCAAGAATTAAGGCAGAAATGTGTTCTAAATTAGGACATGAGTAATTGGGTCAAGCTAATACCAAAAAAATATCATGCAAACATTATGAAGAGGGCAGCAAGGCCTCTAAGGACTGCAGAAGACACTTGAATGGCAGAAAGTAAGCTACCTGTAATTAGTGATTATGAACAAAAAGTTTCTTCCCGATTGACCCACTTACAATGAATAGAAATTCTTTAAAAAGATATGCATAAATTCAATGCATACAAGCCTGAATTTGACAGAATATATTCTTAAAGCATTTCATGCACAGAAAGACTGAAGGTGGCAAGTAGCTAATGACTAAGCTGTAGAGCTCATTTAATCTGTGCCACAGATTAAAGCCTTCCTCTTAGGGTTCATAAGGAACTGTTGACTGTGAAGAGAATTTATAAGGGCTTTAAGTTACCAGACTATTTAGTAACAAAAACAAACAAACAAACAAAAATAAATCAGATCACCATATCAAGTGACACACACTTCAGAATAACTGTAGTTTCCCTGATAAGTAGTAAAACAAGTATAGTGAAAGAAATAACAGAGAAGCCATACTTACTTTCATCAGAGTTGACACACAAACAAACAAAACAAACATGCTTTATGTTCTTCAGAAGACTCATCAGCTCAGCAAGATTAAGCACCTGAATATACATTTGACTAGCCAGAAGTCAGTCAGTAAGACAATACTAAACCAACAATGCAAATAAATAAATAGCTGCCTCTGTCTCCAATTTGCCCCAGCACAGCCAGTTCAAAAAAAACGTCTCGCACTCCCTTGGAAGTTGCAAACTTTGACTCAGTCCTTCAATAATCTCTTTCAACAGACATGAATAATTCTCTACTTTTATCTTGATCTGCATTGTTCGGCCTTTTAACAACCTTGAAAAGACATCCACCTATTTCCCTGATGCTTGTGCCTAATTTCATTCTACTCTCTAATCCGCAAATGTTTTTCCTGAGACAGTCCATATGGTCACTGTTTTACCAGGTTCTCTCTCCTAGTGGGTCAGGTCTAACCCAGTATTCTCTGACAGATGTGATACAAAAATATTATTTACAGAAGAATATTTAGAGATGCGAAACATTCAAAATAAATCTTTCTTCTTTGTTAGAAAGTATGATATGAACACATTTTAAATTGCATTGCTGATAGGCTTGTAGGATGGACCACTAATTAAAAACACTTTTTTTTTTTTAATCAAACATGGTATTGTTGTAATATGTCACATAATATGTAAATGCCTGCTCCTGCCTTGCCTTTTAAGATTTTAGGTTTTTGCAGAGCCTTCTGATGGCTACAGCATAGGATGCAAACACTTCTGGAAAACACAGAGCCTACACAGTTCACAAGTTATTTATAGACACTTTGAAGTTCAGATTGGTCATAAGAAGCTATAAAAACTGGCCAGAGGAAAATACAATAAGCAGAAATTTCAATTTCAAATAAGTAGAAATTTCTTTTTGTT